>CAJUYG010001585.1:0-22670 GCA_910591675.1 Galerucella calmariensis | reverse complement strand
TTTCCGCTGCTCAACTTTTCAAAAGACATAGGTAAGCTATGTCGTTCTTTATAATTTTGAATATGGTCCTCCCTTTCTTTTACGAGTTGGTTATTTTCCTATAAGACATAGGTAAGCTATGTCGTTCCTCATTTTCCTGAATACTGTCCTCCACTTGTTTTACAAGTTAGTTATTTTTTCAAAAGACATGGGTAAGCTATGTCGTTCCTCAATTTTCTAAACATTGTCCTCCCTTTCTTTTACGAGATGGTTTTTTCTTCAAAAGACATTGGTAAGCTATGTTGTTTCTCAATTTTCTAAACATTGTCCTCCTCTTCTTTCACGAGATGGTTATTTTTCGAAAGACATAGGTAAGCTATGTCGTTCCTCATTTTCCTGAATACTGTCCTCCACTTGTTTCACAAGTTGGTTATTTTCCCAAAAGACATAGGTAAGCTATGTCGTTTCTCATTTTCCTGAATACTGTCCTCCACTTGTTTTACAAGTTGGTTATTTTTCCAAAAGACATAGGTAAGCTATGTCGTTTCTCAATTTTCTAAACATTGTCCTCCCTTTCTTTCACGAGTTGGTTATTTCCCCAAAAGACATAGGTAAGCTATGTCGTTCCTCATTTTCCTGAATACTGTCCTCCATTTCTTTACGAGTTAGTTAACATAGTTCTCCCTTCCTTTTACGAGATGGTTATTTTTCAATATGACATAGGTAAGCTATGTCCTTTCTCAATTTCCTAAACATTGTCCTCCCTTTCTTTCACGAGATGGTTATTTTTCCAAAAGACATAGATAAGCTATGTCGTTCCTCAATTTTCTAAATATTGTCCTTTCTCCCTTCTTCATGCAAAATGGTTATACTTGGCAGTTATGGACTAACAATTTTTTTCAGCACACTAACACTCTCTTACAGGCTTCAGAGACTCCACCGATTTGTCAAAGAATGCTTTAATTTTGTTTGAGTTTCTGTTACAGAAATTTCATCAGCGATGGATATGTTCTACAGAATTTATACTCTGCATTTCTATTTTCGTAACTGCATGAATTTAGTTTTTGCATGCTCAAACTTGGGAGTAGTAGGGGTTGGTAAAGTAGTGGTGATATGTTAATTTTAAGATATTTGTATACTGTGTAATTTGCGTTTTATATTTGATATTTGTATTTTATTTTATTTGTTACTGTTTGTATATTTTCATTAATGCACTTTGCTAGTAAAGACAAACTTCTGGCAGGGTGCATCCGGTAGAAAACATCCTGTAAGCCGGTGGGGAATGTTTTCCGTCGGTTGTAGATTTTCTGACCGATTGATTATATTTTCTACTGGCTGGGATCATCTTCCAGTTATGGGTGAAAAAAATTAAAAAGAACAGAAATACTGGAAGTATAAGACTGATGGAATTTGAACCGACGACTTTAGAATGCACACCACACCAAGTAGGTGATCTGTGATGCACACAAGCAGAAAGTTGAGCTATTTTTTCGAATCTAATTGAATAGTTTTTCAAAAAACTCGTTTTACTTTTTTAGGTTAACTCAAAAATCACCAGCAGGGCGATCTTTTATATGTCACGATACCAGAGAATTACCACATATTTTAAAACCAATTTTTCCTTCATCAGTTGTTGATAATTAAATTATTCTTTTAAATATACAGAGTGATTTTTAATTATTATCTCAAATGTATTTTTCAATTTTTTCGACCCTCGTATCGATTGTCAGCAAATTTTGGATATGGATTACGAAAGACTATCACATTATCAACCTCCCTGTGAAATTTGAACGCGGGACATCGATATATGGCTTTACAGTAATAAGAGGAATGTTGTAGTTTTTTTGAAAATAACTATTTTTCAATTTTTCCGACCCTCGTATCGTTTTTCAGAGAATTTTGGATATGGAATACGAAAGATTATCACATTATCAACCTCTCTGTGGAATTTTAACGCGGGACATCGATATATGGCATCACAGTAATAAAAAGAATGTTGTAGTTTTTTTTGAAAATAACTATTTTTCAATTTTTTCGACCCTCGTATCGATTGTCAGCAAAAATACTATCACATTATCATCCTCCCCGTGAAATTTGAACGCGGGACATCGATATATGGCATCACAGTAATAAAAAGAATGTTGTAGTTTTTTTGAAAATGACTATCTCTCAACTTTCTCGACCCTCGTATCGTTTTCCAGCAAGTTTTGGATATGGAATACGAAAGACTATCACATTATCAACCTCTCTGTGAAATTTGAACGCGAGACATCGATACATGGCTTTACAGTAATAAAAAGAATGTTGTAGTTTTTTTGAAAATTACTATTTTTCAATTTTTTCGAGCCCCGTATCGTTTGTCAGCGAAATTTGGATATGGAATACGAAAGACTATTACATTACAATATCAACCTTTGTGTGAAATTTGAACTCGAGACATCGATATATGGCATCACTGTAATAAAAAGAATGTTGTAAAAAGTCATAGAGAAAATCATTTTTCTTGAAAATATTTTCATTTAAAGAAATTATTCATGTCAAAAACACGGTCTTTAAAATGTATTTTTCATTACTCAATTAACATTTCAATCTCTAGTTTATTCCAAGATATATTTTTCAACCACTTCAATACATAACCACAAATTATCAAGATTAATGACATTTATACAATTTCATAGGACATTTCCATCGTGAAATAAAATAAATCAAATTGTTGAGAAAATAGAACCTGTTCTATTTTTTTTCACAATTCGACAGGGTAGACAATTTTTAATACAATTTTCAATTTTAGACTTAAACATTTGAATTGTTCCAAAAAATTCAATACTAGATTTACAAACGAAGATACACCTGCTTTTGCTTAATCCCTACTTCAACCTTCATACATGCTAAAAATACTTCAAATGATTAGGAAAAAAACGCAAAATCTTTTAAGGAGTTTTATAGGTTGAGCAGAATTAGATTTGTGGTATAATCTGTGGAAAAAAAAATTATCAGGTGGCTGCAATGTTTTGGGGGGGGGGGGGCAAATATTATTCCCTGCCACTTTTCATTTTAAGTGATTTCCCATCAACTACGGCTACTGTTGAACAATCTTTCAGTACCCTTCGAAAGGTAAAGATCTGGCTGAGAAGTACAATGGGAGAGGTCAGATTAACTAGGTTAAGTTTGATGAGCGTCCATCATAAATTCTTGAAGGAACATCGGGACTGGATTGAAACAAAATTTTTGAACAAGTTTTCCACTAAGCCTAAAAAAATTATAGGTGATGGTATAATAGTATAATCAAGAGTATGATTATGGCGTGCCGTTTTGGTATTTAATTAATTTAATTAAATTTGTGAATAAATAAGATTCAATCAAAAATTTGGGACCCTCGAAAAAGTTCATTTTAATTCACTTTCATTTTTGTTACTCGAAATTTTTGAAGCATAATGAAAAATAGGCTGTATCTCGATAAAAACTGATCATTGTAAAAAGTGCCAGGGGGCAAAAAAGTTTCAAAAATAATGTGTTTGAATAATGGTGCCACAATAAGCATTAAATTGTAACATACACAAAAATTTTGGGGGGTTTAGGGGATCTCAACTCCCATAAATTTTTAACGGGGTGTAATAATTTCTCAAATTTTCTTAAGATGAAGCTGTTATCATAAGAAACCCACTTGTCAACTTCCATTATAATATGTCGCACAACTGTCGAGATATATGAAAAAATCTATTTTCATCCGGTAACTTCGAAGGGTTATAACTTTTTTCGCATGCACATTTGTACTGGGGTAACTTGGGTTGGATCGAGTTATTTTTAGCCACAGAATATGTGGTATGATTTATGACCTTCCTTTTTGTTACACCCTGTATAATAGTATAATACATGTAACAAGAATAAATTGTTTTTTAAGCAAATAATCGTAATAACTTGTTGATATAAGATATGTTCTGTTTTGATACATAAGTTTCCCAAAATTTTGGTTTCAGTCACATTTTCCGTGATAAAATGTTACAGCCTGAACTACCATGCTCACCCTAATTTTGATCCTGGGTACGCCCTTGTCAAAAACTTACTCCACATCTTATTAGCATATGAGGAACTGGACTCAAGGAGAAAAATTTCCGAACACGCCAATCTGCTAAACCATAACACACACCTCCAATAAACAAATATCGTCTACTCGGCGAAACGGGTGCTACTCTGAGAGAGCAGCTCTATAATAATCCAATAGGTTTTGCTACCGACATGGGGGCGCTGTCTTAATAGATCCATTCAACTAAATTCGTTTTTCTACTATAATGAGATCGGAATCTCTTCACTGTAGATATAAATTTCCGTTTCATACCCCGGCGAAAGGAAAAAAAATTACCTTAACTCCTAAAATATTTAATAAGTAACTATTCTATTGACTAATAAGTATCATATGAACCCGATCCTTGCAAACGATAAACAGTATCATAAAATTTCATATTGTCGTTGAAAGGGTTAATTTCATTTTGCAGATTATCAGATATATTTAAATATGACAAATTGTTTTCATCGCTAACTGCCGGTAGCCATCGGGTGCTTAGAAAAGTATCTTCTTCTGGAGTTGGATCGCTGAAACAAAACAAAATACATTACTCACCAGATCTGGGTAATTTTCAATTCACAAATCGCAGAAAAAAGCTTTTCATTCGAATAATTCACTGCAAACTATTCTCAAACGGAAGTAGTGATGATCGGTCTTCTTGGTCTTGGTATCGTACATACACTAGTTTCCGTGATAGCATAGCCTATCAAATAATTTCTTCTCTTTTCAATCTTCCACGATCACATTCTAATTAAACATTACCATCTAAGAATTCGAGAATTTTGTATATTTTTAACCTTTATTCAGCTGCTTTTTAAATCTATAGAAATAAAAATAAAAAGAAAGGCTTACCCGTATTTAGCAAAATTGGTCCACATAGTAACAAGTTGATCTCTTATAACTAGATCTGCTCCTGTTCCCGATATATTCGGTGTGTTAAATATATATCCAAGCTCTTCAGTATGTCCAACACCTGTATTTTAAATTTTTATTACAAATTAAAAATGAAAATTTATTATGTAGGTACAATACTTAAACGACTTCACATTAAGTTTGTAAGAAGTCTTGAAATAAATGGAAAGAGTTCTAATTAATATTATTTATATTGTCGCCATGGATTGTAGTTGTGGTTTATGTCGATGTATGTATGTTGGGGTGACATTCACTAAGACCTGAAGGATCTATTTGTACCCCCTTACTTTTACTCAGTTTTTGAGGAAAGTCTCAGAGACTAGTACCTCCTTTAGTCCTATTTCTTGGAGGAATTTTAGGATATCTGCAGGCTTTAACTTGGGTAAATGTCCCTCTTCAATCCAATAATCTCCCAGGTGTTGTGGGAAGTTAGAGTCTTTTCAATGGCAAGTCAGGTGATTGTATAGCAATCGGCCGTTCGATAAACCTCCACCAATTGATTGTTTTACATACATTCATACTGCGGTGAATCGATTGTGCTGCGACCAACGGCAATTGTTGAAAGTAGGAGGTAGAAAACTAGGATATCAGAAACTATAATAAGTGTATAGCTATCTACATTTAATTTACTTAATAATGTAAATACTGCCATGTTTCAATTATAAACTGAATATATTCCTGTAAAAAAACAAGAGACACACCTTAATCTCTTTTATATTTAGAAAGTTGTGCCTTTTGTTTGTTCAATCGCGTAGATTTAATGTTTGAAAATAATAAATGATAACATTTACTAGGATATTTGTAAACAGATCAAAACACCTTATTTCGTCTAGCTCTCCCTCATTTTATTGAAATGGCCAAACTAAAGCCACCATTGATCTACTTTTTGGAAAAACGTGAAAAGACATCATCAACACAACATATCCAGCAACCACTTTTAATGCGTAGCTCTTTTGGAAAACTGGAACTTACTTACGTTTTTTGTCCATAATAGAAATGTGGCTAATAATCAATTGAGTTTGTTCGGAGAACGCGGAAATATGGTTTTCGCACGACATTGCTGGCATGTAGGAAAACAAGAAATGGAAAAAATTATGTTAAAATAGACAAAATACAATACAAGCACAGTAAAAAACTGAAATTTATCATTATTGAGATGTGCGAGAGAGATGGTCTCGGGCGGTGTCCATTGACCACAGAGAAAATGGAAGGTCTAGATAATAATAAGAACGAAAAGTCTATATTTTCAATTCAAAATTAGTAATAAAATTTATAAATAGGTCACAAATAACCTTTTCGCTTTCCGGCAGAAGTGAACATAAATTAACAGGCATGGGGAAGTTGTAGGAAATAGAGAATTATAAGATCATTACATTATTATTATCACTACATACTTAGAACTTCAGCTTTTTCACATTAAAACTTGGCAATATCGAATGTTTTCGGTCGCAGTCCTATCACAGTTTCAGATAACTATCCATTATACCTACTAATGGAATAATGATGCATCTTTCATTGCTAAGAGGATTCGAATCTTACTTGTAGCGCCATCCACTCGCGCGGAAAATAATATACAAATTACAAAAAATGACGTTATTTGCAGCCTTTCACAGCCACATAATTTGATACAAAAATTTCAGAAATATAAGAAAGTTATTAACCATATAAGGTTCAACACTCTAATTTGGTTATTTATACATCTTACCTGGAGCTCCATCGGTTGGACCGTCTCCTAACAAACCTTTATAGGAAAATACATAAAAATATACCGGTGAATATTTCGACATATCGAGAACTGTTCTTCTAGTCGGTCGATTAAACTGGTCATCACTCACAAACTAAAAAAATAAATTTTTCACTTAGGTAATAATCCTGTCAACGAGGTAAATTGCGGGCTAGTTAATTCGAAAGTAATGGCAGTAGCTACTTGAAGTACATTGAATTTTGTTAAGGAGAGTGCGTCATATCCGATAATACAACTGGACCTCAGAAGGGAGTGATGGGTACTTCCTAGTGGAGAGACAAAAAGATACCAAAATAAACCTACCCATTGGACATATTGATGGTTTTTGAAACGGAATGATCTCTTTCAGTTTTTCATGATATGCTAATTTTCAAGCAAATTCTACGGAAAATCTATTTTTGCTTCAACCAGCATATGGGCTTAATTGAAACTCGTTGAAATGACAATTCTAATGCGTTTTTTTGCTTTTGCACGTTTGATACAATGGGGGATATGGCCATTTAAAATAGACATCTTACTAAATAGATTGTACTATTGGACTATTGCATCTTAGATGTCTGGAAAATAGTGAGTGGCAAATAAAGGATGAGAAACATTGATATCTTCTGTAAGTTCCTTGTGGCATTATTGGAACTTTAGTTCTTCACGTCAGGTTATGTTAGAGCGACCAGGGGTCGCGACGCAAAAGATCTGACCGTTACGTTACGTTATGTTACGTGACGTTGTGTTACTTGCTTCGTTATGTGCCTTGCTTGCGTGCGTGTGCTCTCTCCTGAGTCTCTCTCTCGTTTACGAAGCAGCGATTCATATGCTTCGGCCGGGAATCGAACTCGGGCCGCCCGCGTGTAAGGCGAGCATTCTACCACTGAACCACCGACGCTATATTAAAATTCTATGCAAAGCTGGTATTCGCAGTGCTGGTGATCTACTTGAATTTGTTCGGATGAATTTTTACTATTATTTCCATAATTTTTTGCGCGATTGATCTTTTTTGTTTATTTACAGCATCGGTTGTCAAAATAACATGAAGATTAAGGGGTCTAGCACACTTACTTTTCAAAATCGAGTGTGTTGAAATTTTGAAAACTTGAATGTTTTAATTCGAATACTTTAAAATGGATGGATAAATTGATTTGACATTTGGCAGGTTGTTTTTAAATGTGAAAGGGCATATTTTGATAGAAATAGTAGTTTGTGCAACTAGTGTGGATATGATGGCCATATCGCACGAGAACGAAGTTTGAGCACGACGCCGTAGGCGGAGTGATCAATCGTTCAAGTGCGATATGGAAAATCCACACGAATAGAATAGCATATTTTTTCTACGACCCACTTAAGAAATAATCTAGAAAATAAAAATTTCTATAAACTGTAATATAACTTCAAATTGAAAATTTAACAATTCAATTTTATGTTTCCACTAATTTTTTTGTGGTAAACGTACAGTTCTTGAATGTTCACTTTGTGTAATGCTACGGTTTCCCTTTTTAAATATACGATGCTGTTATAAGTAGATGTTGCCAGTCGGACTCCCTCATGAAGGGTACCGTACCATTATCTATAATAATGAATATTATGCTAAATATTTCAAACGTCTACCTGTTATCGTTATTAATATCAAGCACAATAATCATTTAAAAATAAAATTAACAATAAAAAAACGTCCTCACGGGGAATCGACCCCGGGTCTACCGCGTGAGAGTCTGGTATGCTTACTACTCGACCACCAAAGAATATGCAAATCGTTTATCTATAACGTCAGATGTATACATAATTTTTGCTTAAAAGGAACTAAAGTTCCTATCGTGTGTCCCGCGACACGTTCTACCTTTTTTTTATTTTTTTTCTTATTATTTGGGAATCAAACCACAATAAAGTTTTTCATTTCTTTACATTTCGACGTTTCGGTAGCATTCCAGCTACCGTTGTCAAGATTAACTGGTGATAAAATAATGTTTAGTCCCTATCTGACACAACGAATGGACCTCAATAAAATTTGACAACAAAGTTTTGTAGTCTTAAACTTCAAAATATTAATGATTGTCTAGTTGTCATATTTTTTTCGTTGTGTCAGATAGGGACCAAAAATTATTTTATCACTAGTTAATCTTGACAGCTGGAACGCTACCGAAACGTCAAAATAAAAAGAAATAAAAAACTTTATTGTGGTTTGATTCCCAAAAAAAAAAGAAAAAAAAAGGAACATTGAGTCGGCACAAATTACTCACAATTTGAAGCCTATGATAATTTTTTAAGATGTGGCTGAAAAAATTATGGACAAATAAATTATTTTTTGTATTTTTGTTTTGAGGCCGATTTAAATTCCATACTTAATAGTTCCAATACGAATATTCAGAAGGCGCTCGATTTTTCCTCCACTGGATAACATGGGCGAAAACCGTCTAAGGGTTTGTGATATGAGTGAAGATTCACGTATTATCAAACGGTATATTGATCTGAAGATCTCATTTTCTTATATTAAGTTTTGATGCTATAAGACCACCTTCGAATAAAAAATTGAAGACGTCAAAAATCATATTATTATATTTTATACTCAAATTGTTCATGGTTATATTAATTATTTTTAATGTTTTCATTTACACCATTAGAAAGAGCATGCTTTTAGCTAGAAAATGATCCCTCTCTAAATTGTTTTCATTGAAAATTGAATAATTTATAAAACCTCAAACAGCGGGTGAAGCGCGCTCTGGACCACGATGTTCATCGGCGTCTGCCTTGGTGTTATCATTCGTTTTTTTGTCTGCCATTTTGGATTTAGTTTTAATTAATGTTAAATAATTATTTGGCGTAACTTTTAGTCATGAGGCTTATCATTTTTTTTTTCACAAAAAATACACCACTTTGTTGCCGTCTGCCGACCATTTTACTTCCATGAAAATGTCTGCCAATAATTTACACATTTCCTAACAACAAATCCTACATATTGACACAACTTTTATCCGTGAGTCTTATCATTTTTTTTCTTTAAAAAATTATCGATTTTAATCGGCTATTACGTACTTAATCTTCCTAACCACGCAGACAGACTGGGTGCTTAGTGTTTGAGAACTTTAATCGAACTTATCCAGCTAGTCAAATATCATGTACCTTATACATTGTTTTTTCTGTAGCCAGCTCTTAGACTATAAGAAAAGTTGATGCGAAGTATGTAGTTAAGTTCAAAAAGACCACAATAAACCTGAAAAGGTGTCGCAGGGGGAAAGACTAAGTCTAATCTAATACTTTCTAATATAACTTACTTTTACGGTCGCATCTTCTTGTAAAGATATGCTCAAAATTCCAAAATAATGTAGCTTTATCGCAACAGCAGCAGAAGATTTTTGTATAGAGTTATTAGTTAAATCAGCAGGTGCTAAAGATGTAAAGCCTATGTCGTATCTAATAGAGTATAGACGAAGTATAGCTAAAAAGAGTTTATCCACATTAAATTATTTTCTCTTCTCAACCTTAACATTTTTTTATTTTTATTGTACCGAGTGTTTCAATGAGGGTAACGAGGTACCTACCACATCTCGAAAAAACTAATGTTCTTATTTTACAACCTTTACTATAGTGATTTTCCTGTATCACCACTTCAGGTGGTGGTGGAGGTAGTGTTTTTTCGTTAACATGAGAAAGACTGTAACTTCCATATACCTGAACCAATTTTCGAAAATATAAATTTCATGCATTGATCATTAAAGGTAGATTCCAGAAAAAATTACAACAATTTTTATGTTCCAATTGGCAACTTCAGGGCATTATGTAACACCTAGCTTTATTAATGTTTTTTTTCTGAGAAATTTCATGGACAAACTCAGGGACCTACGGTTTCCAAGATATAGTACCTCGTTACCATTATTGAACCACCCGGTATAGGTAATGCAAATAGGTTCATACCAGGTAAGCCATCAGTTATGGCAGCTTCGTTTGAATTTATACCTATTATGACAGGTACTCTGTTATATTCTCCATTTTTCAACAAATCATCACTTCTATTGCAAAAAAATGCACCTTCGTGGCAAGGTTCCTTAACTGGACTAAAAAGAATTCCTGCCAAGGGATTCCTCAAGGTAATCTAGAACATGAAAAAATATTTTGAAAAGTATTCTTCAAAGTAACTCATTGCGGATCATCGTCATGTTTTGGAATTAAGTTGCATCCTATACTAAAAAATAAATGGCTGACTGAATATTACAAAGTCACTTAAGAAACTTTGAAAAACGGACAAAATGTAACGTGTAGATTTTGTGATGATGCGGATTAAACGACAGAATTCATCATTATAGGCCATTGCAGGGTAATTATCTGCCAACGCATTAAATGTCTGGAGCAAATCTTTAAGTTCACCATACAACCATTGGGAATCCACATTTTCATCACCATGGAACATTAGTATACAGACTTTAGCGTATTTTTTCTTTTTTTGGTTTGGTTATTATCCGTTATTACGTACCCCTGTAGCTGTAGCTATTGAAGCTATTTGCAAACTGGTATAATTTACACTCTTCAAGCCTTCTACCAACACTTTTGAATTCGTGACATTTAAATGTAATGATTTTCCAGTTTCAAAGGCAGTTTCTCTTGCTCTTCTGTTCAAAGCCCACAAGCATAAGCTGTTTCCACTTTGCATTATGGCACTCCGAAATAGACCTATAAAAAACAAAATAATCATAATCACATTTGCCAAACGGAGATAAAATATGCATCGGTAAGGAGCTGAGTCTGCAATCATTTGCACCAAATATTGATTAACTGAACGATGAATCTTTAAAGTGGTGGGTCTTCAGAACAGAGAAGACTGATCAAAATTTTAAGGCCGACCTTATAAGCAAAGATAGGAGCACTGTCAAAGCTTCAGTAGGTGTTCTCCCCTTCTTAGTATTTTTGGGAAAATAAACCACATTTTTTAAAATTGAATGTACAATATATAGCAAGCATAGCTAATGGGGTTTGGCAGGCAAATCAATGTAAAGAGAAGTAAACTGCAGAACACATCCCATGCTAGTGCGAATGTGTTTTATTGTACTAGGCAATGTGAAGCTAACGCAAGAAACTAGACAAGAAACTAAGGTTCAGTCTCGATTGCTGCATAAAAAGAGTTGGGCTGGGAAATTCAATCTAGATTCAGAGAACACACCTGAAAAGGTGGAAGAGGAATAGGCCGAAAAGCCACCTCATCAAATCTAATCTTAATAATTAGTTACATAAAAACTTAACATTACCCGCTGAACGCTTGGATTGAAGTTGATAAGAAACCGAAGCCGCTCCAGCACTTTCTCCAAAAATGGTCACCTTCTTGGGATCACCGCCAAAATATTTTATATTTCTCTGAACCCATTTCAAAGCAAATTGTTGATCTTTGAGTCCTGCATTTCCTGGTGCTATCAAATCTTCAGTACTTAAAAATCCAAATATTCCCAAGCGGTAGTTGAAAGAGACAAAAATAACTTCGCGATCAAGCAAAAAGTCTGGTCCAAAGCTGTCGTATGAGGAGTTTCCTTGGATGAAGATCCCTCCATAAATCCATACCATAACGGACAAATTCCCATGTAACTAGAAAGTTTCCAAATTATTAAAGATTCAGTTGTATGGAGAATTCCAAGAATCATAGTGTCACAGAGTTTTACCACAAAGGAACGTAATGCACAAGCAACCAAAAGGCTCCTAAGCTTTCCGATACTTGGAAAAGTATTGTCAGATTGTTTCTCCGGAGTAGGTTGAGGAAGATAGCAGGACTCCTAACAGGGCACTGCTGTGTGAGCAAGCACCTCTACAACCTAGGAGTAGAAGAAAGTTCCCTATGTAGGGGTTGCGGCATGACTGACGAAACGTCAGTCCATGTCTAGGTAGCAGGAATGGCACAATGGGCCCGCCAGTGGCCTCAGTGCCGGTACCTTAAAATATGCAGTTTTTGGTAACTTATTGTACTCATCTGTCAGAGTCCTAGTACCAAAATACCAAAATAAAGAGGCAGCTACAATTTCCTCCATGAACAATAATAACCTCACAAAACCACATATGGTGGTGGAAAGATATAGACTAAGTGGCGAGGAAATCATTAAAAATAACCACCTCCTTGGTACTCAGAAAGCAGATGACTGGGACATGCCACAAGATGGTATCATAAGAAATTTCTCAAAGACATTCGTTACGGAATTGGGCAACAAGAAGGAATGGGAGCCTAATACCAATACCAGACTTGGAAATAATGCCATTCAATGGTACACAGACGGCTCAAAAGTAATAGAGCATAGGGATAGGAGTGTATGGGCCAGGAGCCTTTCAAAGCTTGGGAAAAGCCCCAAGTATCTTTCAAGCGGATATTCAAGCCATAAGTGTGCTCAGTGCAATATTCACAAATGATTATCATAATGTCAGATAATAAAGCAGCCATTAAACCACTGAGTTTGGTGGTATCTGCTCCAATGTGATATTGGGAGAATTAAACTAATCTGTGGAGATCAGACAATCAAATATTCTGCTGGTGACTACAACCAAGTTTTAACGTGGGCACCTGAAAAACCTGAAATAGTGGAGGAAAAAGAATGCAGATTCTGTGTCATGGAAGGAAAAACCTCTATCCAGATACTTGCGAGCAGCACAGCAATTCAGAATCCTATTGCTTAACATCTAGGAGATTATTGGATAGAAGAGGGAGCTAAGTTGATGCCTGCACATATCCCAAACTTCCTCAAGCAAATAGGACTGAAGGAGCTACCAGTATCTGAGACTTTCCTCAGGAACTGAGTAGAAGCAAGGAATAATAGATTCCCTAGGTCTCTGTGAATGTCACTCCAATATAGGTACATACAAACATATATTTCTTCAAGAAGGATATTTCACTCACCTTTGGTGTGTAGACATTAATGTATAGACAATCTTCGGAACCCTCTACTTCGGAAACGCCTTGAACGCATTGTGAAGCGTCTTTTGTAGCGTTCCAGATTCCAGACCACTTCTTATTTCTCTTCGGTGGCTAAAACAGTTGAATGAAACTTAAATAGCAGCCATGACAACCATGTTGTTAGGAATACCAGGAAGGATCTGGTTAAAATAATGTTAAACCTAATAGGGACAATCATTTCCTTCACATAGAGCCAAGAACACAAAAAAAACCTAAAAGCTGAGGTGCCTAGGACTGGTCAATCAATCACCTCCTTTCCCAAGAAGTGAAATTGTTTCAATGTTGTTGGTTGGATAGTTATCATCATATGTGTCAGCTGCAGATTCTCTACCAACGGGCTTTGGCCTGTTTGAAACCTGTGAATTAAAACAGGTAGATACCGCTGCTTGTTATTGACCTGTAGATCTTCTACAACCAGAAACAAGAATATTGAGCTTTTGATCACCCCATTATTTATTAGGTTAAGAATCACCTCTTTAAGATGAGTTCCCGTCAAGTTCCTTATTGATATGATTGAATTCTTCTGAATATTAACTGAGTAGAATGAAAATAATCAACTCAGACCCCTCTTCAAATTCATAGCTAAAAATAAATAATATACATATATTACCTCAAATCTTAGATTGTTTATTGGAGGACGGGCATATGGTATACCTAGAAAACGATAATATGGATTCTTCCTATCAACAGTCAATTCTTTGGTGCCTTTAATAAATCCATCATGAATTCTAAGTTTTTCATACGGTTTGGTGTCCTAAAGAAAAAAGGTTACTAAGCTGTTCAGAAAATATCTCATTATATGATTTAAAAAATATAAGAAATATGGAAATGTTTATATAGTTTATGTCGTCTGCAAGAAGACTGAAAACAGAGTAACAGGCTGAAAAAATATGGAGCTGGAGAAATGAGCAGTTTTGAGTAAAGTTAAGGAACATCGGCAGATATGGATAAATTGGTTTGAAGAATAGAGATGTCTGATGTAGAAATACTTTTCGGCAAATTTGTTTGATGAGGTATATTTGGAAACATATTTTGGTCAATAGAAGAGAAGAAACGGTACGTAGACTTCAGTAAACTAAAAGAGAGATAAGTTAAATGTAACCTTGATCGAACGGTTTAAGGAGAAGAGCTAGTAGGATAAAAATTATCAAGGTTTTATCAATCTTTAAGATTGAACAAAAAATACTGTTCAGACCACCCAAGTGTGAACACAAGGACTATGATTTCAGTGAGTAGGTACTACCGAACGATCTATAGCAAATTGAACCAGCAAAAAAGTCGATTATGGGCGTGGATATTTTTTATTTCTAATAATGTAAACACTTATTTTGTTCAAGGATGAAGCTTATACCACCATGTTATTAACATACCTTCTTCGCGTCGATACAGATACATGATGGAGTGAAAAAAAATAATGAAGTTACTAGTGATTTTTTGGGCAATTTTAAATAACAGAAGGAGAAAAGGAATGAATACCTCCATTGAAACAAATGCGAAGGAGATGAATCTGGTTGGGTAAGGATTGAAAGTAGAACTTGTTCTTGAAACTTCTGAATAATATAAAGCACAGATGTAAATGAGGCGATAGGCCTATATGAATGCGTCGCTTCAAATCCTGCTTATGCTGATAACGCGAAATGAAAGTGCTGCTTCCTGCTTGTTTATGTTCGGTGAAGTTGATTTAGTAGTAGTGAGGATCGGTAGCATTTAAAACTCGTGTTATCTCCACACCGGATTTATCTATATAAGAGAAAACATTTATTTTCTTTCAGTAATAACCATTTTTGAAAAATGATTCATTTGCATAGGTAACGAAAAATTTAAGTTATTTCAGCTGAGATATCTGAAGACTTAAAAAAAAACTTTGTAATGTAAGAATCAATGGTATGTTTTGAAAATGATGAAAAATATTCATTTGCTCAAGACTTTATACTCAGATCATAAATGCCACAATAACGAATTTAAAATATATTCTTCTACTATAGCATGCGGAAAGGTAAGTTTTTAGAGAGTATACTGAAATTTGAATATTTAAAATATATATTTGTATGGTTGTAGTTTACCAAATGACTGAAAAATTAAGAAATTTATTAGAAATCTGCTATACTCGATTTTTAATAGAAAAAAACATATGTTTCAATAATTTTTTAATGGCTCTGGTATAAGCCTCATCAAAGGAATGTCAAATGATAATAATTTATTTGTTGATATGTATTCAATGAAAAATGTTTCTTTCTGTTAACTTTTATGTTTTTTCCGCATGCTAGTAAAAAAAAGTGCGCCTAACACGTGCGTAAAGTGACTTTTCCGCACTCGATTTCTGGCTGAATTCTGCTAAAGCGTCGTGCAATAGCAAGCGAAAAAGTGTCACTTTCCGTACTAGTTAGGTGAACTACTATTGTCAACTATTTTGAATTCTTCTAAGTTTTTATAAGAATAAAACATAACTGTTTATTTTAAATGAACTTACGTTACTTTTGGGGCTATCACCGGAACAGTTTTCTAAAAAAACCACCACTAGCAAAAACAGAATCACTTTCCAATTCATGTTCAGTTTTTAGTTCGAAACTATCGATATTTTCATTTTATCTATTTCCAATAATCTGAAATATGTGCAAAAAATGCTTCAAATTCTTCACTATAATAATTACCTACTTAAGCAATAAAATATAACTATTGAAATAGAGTTGTGGAAATGAATTTTTTCCCATTTATCTATCCAATTTCTTTTATAATGATGACATTTTAATAATATACATAATGACAATTTGATGTAGGTACGGTGAATTCCACGGTTTGTGATCTAGCCATAAAAGAATTCTGCTATAGTCGGGCCGCTCTTAGTTCACCACTTTCGAATTGGGAAATTATAGCGATAAGGTGTTCGGTTCGTCGAAAATTTCAGCAGTACCCAAACGTTATTTTTACCTGGCTTGTAGCAGAATCCACCTAAATTTGTGTCATTATGAGCGTTTTATAGCCAAATGAGACCCAAACATATGGCAAGCAAAATCGACATTGGATGCAAATAATGCCAAATAGACAAGTACCTACACCGAGCGTAAAGATTTGCTATAAATCTAAATTTAAACAAACATTACGTCGGGAAAAACAGGTTACTAATACAAATGAACCAAATTTTGGATGTGACATAGAGTGGCAGGATAGAAAAGCTTAAACTTAAATTGTCGACCAAAAGTTCCTTGTGCATCATCCGCCATCTTGAAAAAGAACACTTGAATAAGAACTCGGTTTTCCGTTTATATACGGAAATTTTTATGGAGTATTACTTTTCCAAATGAAAAAAGCGGTTTTTAAAGAGTTCCGTTTTATATGAAAATCCTAAATTATTTTGATAATTATTTCGATATTTGAAATAATTTAAGATTTTTATACAGTGTGGAAACCACTTATCGAATAAAATTCTTTATGTCATTATTTTAGAAAATTATATAAAATGCCGAGACACGTCAACTTTTGAATTAAGTTGTGCGTTATGTAAACATAAATTTAAATGTACAGGGTGATTCACGCAAGTATGCCATAGTCGGTGTTGGGACATAAGAATGAAATATTTAACTGAGACTCACCGAATTGAGATTTTAATGATGATCGGGTACGGGGATAACTGTAGAAGTCAAGTTGAAGTGGCAAACTTATTTAATCACAGGTATCCCGAATTGCCTAATATTTCACAAAGTACTGTGTCTAAAATTCATGCACAATTCAGAGAACTTGGACATGTCAAACCATTGAAAAGAAAACCACACTTCGTTGAAGATGATGTGAAAGTGGATATTTTGTTAAGTGTCGAAGAGAATCCAACTTCAAGTACACGTCAAATTGCCCGTGAAAATGATGTTAGTCATACAACTGTTCTAAGATGTCTTCATAAAGAAAAACTTCATCCCTACAAATTAACTTTTGTGCAGGAGTTAACAGAAGACGATCCAGATCGTAGAATGGATTTCTGCGAAAGATTGATGAATAAGCTGAACAGAAATGAGATAGCTCTTGGTACCATTCTTTTTTCTGACGAACCAACATTCACATTGAATGGAGAGGTAAACCGACAGAACTGTAGATATTGGTCAGCAGAGAATCTTAATTGGATGCGTGAGAAACATACTCAGTACCCTCAAAAGGTGAACGTTTGGGCCGGTATCATATTATTGGTTCTATATTTATAGATAGAAATTTGACAGCCGAAAAATATTTAAATATGCTTAGAAATGAAGTTATTCCTGCGCTGGCAAACTTATATCCCAACGTAATAGATCCTAGCTTACCGAATGGAAATGTTTGGTTCCAGCAAGACGGGGCAACACCCCATTATGCTTTAATGGTAAGAACTTATTCAGATGAAATCTTCCCCAATAAATGGATTGGACGAAGAGGTACTATTGCGTGGCCAGCTAGATCGCCAGACCTTACGCCGTTAGATTTTTTTTTGTGGGGTTATCTCAAGAACAAAGTATATGCAACACAACCAACTAGCATAGTAGACCTCAAAGACAGGATAACCACAAAAATACGGAATATTTCACCACAAACTTTAAACAAAGTTAAGGAGGAGTTCTATAGGAGACTGTGCTATTGACAACAACTAGGTGGAGAACATTTTGAGCATTTATTTTAATGTATTAAAATCAAATACATCAGGTATTTTATGTATTTGTTTAATAACTGTAAAAATAAAAATTTCACCCTGTATAATTCATAATTGACCATAAATTATTTAGTTTGTTGGAATCGGTTCATTAAGAGGATTTCAAAAATATGCAAATATACAGGGTGTTTCATTAAAAAACAACAACACCGACTATGGCATACTTGCGTGAATCACCCTGTACATTTACATTTATGTTAACATAACGCACAACTCAATTCAAAAACGTGTCTCGGCATTTCTTATAATTTTCTAAAATAAAGAATTTTTTTCCATAAGTGGTTTTCACACTGTATATATTTTTTCATTAAAGTCGCATTCTTTAGAAACAGTTGGTTCCATTTAAAAAAGTAATATGAGTAGATTCCACAAAGTTAGGGTCCACACAGTAAATTCAATTTTATGGAATACTTTTTTGCTGCTTTTTCCACAATCAACAATAAAGTTCCTCCACATGTTTTACGTATCGTGAATTGTTATTAAGATATCAATCGGAAAAGACATGAATTTGGAGGTGGCATTTGTTTTTTTGCAATCTTATTCCTTCTCGTGGAAGATATCGAAAAAATATCCAATATAAAATCTGTAGATCACACATTCAAATTTTCATTTTTCAGTTTCGACAGAAACTACGACCTCTAGGTTACGACACTACAGTGTGCGTCCTGCCATAGAACGCGATTATACGGCGTCTGTTGGAGTTTGGATTGGGGTCAGGCATAAAAGTTCGAGAAGGGCAAGGAGAATGATGGAACAAGGTATATAATGTATCAATATCACTTTCCGACCAGCTGACACAGATCAGTGTAACTGTCTATAAAAATATCAGATTATAGGAAAAAGAAAACAAATAATAAAGTTCTTGACATAGCGGGGATTCGATCCAGGGTACAGGCACTCTGAACGCGCGAGGGTACATTCCACTTAGAGAGTACCGTCACTTGTAAAATTGCTGGTTTAATGAGAACTGTAACGTCGTTAGTAGTAATTGCAGATATTTTGGCATATTTCGACTGATAACCTAACCTTACAACTGCAGACCGTTCAGGTCGACAGGGTGTGTTGAGTTTCAATAGTTTATTTTTATTATTTAGTGAGGATTTTTTATTTTAACAGACAGTGTCAAGATAATGTATGGTGATCGACTATAATGTGAGGTGCACCCGGAAAGCGTTATTTTTATAAAACATGTTTCATTAACTAAAAAGTGACAGAACATTTGAGAAGTTATTCTTCAATACTGCTTGAACTTCCCAGCCATGAAGAACAACGTGTTCTTCCTGTTGAAGAATGTAAAAAAACGTTTTATTTATTGTGCATGTACTTTTTGTATTCAATTAAATCTATAAACTTGATTATTGCTTTATTTTCCCCACTTCAAGCAGTATATTGCCAATTTTTTAACATTTCACTCAATTTAACTTGACTATTTCATTGTTTTTATTATTGTAATATCAAACCAATGTTGAGTAGCTTTAAATGAAATATCGAAAAATGAATAATTAATAATTTTGAATATGTCGCTGAAAACTGTAACTTTAGAGGAATCCTCTTATTCTGCTGTTAGCGAAGATCACAACCATGTCAAAGGTGTTAGAGTTACTGACTGACGGGACTCAAAAGGTCACGCCACCTGAGCAAATGTAAATGGGATATTTATTCGATTCACGGACCTCTGGGTTATGACTTATGTGACCGTTATCTATGATGGGACCAGCACGCCTTGTCTGCGCTGAGCTGATGTTCTTATTCAATTAAATTAAAATTTTAAAATGTTCGTACCTTAACGGTGAACCAAGATATTTTGAAAAACTGAATATAACCCTTTTTCAATATGGCAGAAAATTAACAAAGAGATTTTGGTCGACTATTTGAAGTTGAGCGTTTCTGACCCCCTCCCACGTAATATCCAAAATATGACTTTCTTGGTTCAATTGCATTTCCAAATGTATATAAAGACTGAATTACGGAGTATAAATCCCTGGGGTAGACAGAATGCTAACTGGGGAGATGAAAAGTGAAACAGACACGCTACGATGCTATGTTTGCAAAGAACGGTCGCGGGCGTGTCGGACAAAGACGGGATGGGTTTTGTCATCAATGTTCCGTTAACCTTATTTAAATAAGGTCCAGCGGGTCCATTGAATAATCCCACATTACAGTTAAAGGTAGAACAAGTATCCGGTGTCTGAGAGCAGGATTCCATCTCCAAAAAAATATACCTATTATCAATACAAGCAGACCCTCAATTAATATTCTCTATTGAAGCACAAGGACAAAAATCGTTATAAGATCGTATTATCATGATATGGAGGGAGGTATTAAATATGAAACTTCACTGTATTTTCATTTGCTTGGTTTTATTACTCATTCAAATATTTGATCTATGTGGGGCGTCGCTTCATCCTGTTTAGCACTCTAAACCATCACGGGTTTTATGGGCTTAGGATGTACCTACGCCGCTAATTATATACTTTAAAAATGTCTATCATAGTTAAATATCAGCACTGGAAATAATTTACAACTTTATGCATACTATTTGTCTTTGTTTATTATATTGAATAAATAAATTATTTGCGACGTTGCTAGTAGCCCTGAGTAACTGTAAGAATTATCGTTTTGGTAGCTGTGTAGTTTGGACATTTTGTAATCCCTTCAATATTTTTTCTTATGCCCAATTAAATGTTTCCACTGGGATTTTCTGAAGCCGCAGGCCGGTGGCCTCTGTAGGCATTACCGCCAGTGATAAACTTGAGTGTATGAATATTAGAATACTTCATATTTATTGGAGCGTTTACATGATCGATAAGTAAAGTAGACACTTATTACTGGAGACTGATACTAAAGCGTAGTACTATGGTAGTACACTTATGGCAGACATAAATTGTACCTAGGTTAATTTACATTACAAAAATCACTACTTAACATAAAAATCCTGCAATAAATGTCAGTTCCACTAGTAGATAAAAATATTGAATTATTTAGAGTCACCCATTTTCCTTTGGCCATGGCATATTTACCAACAATAATATATATTTTAATCTAGACAAATTCTTTTGTGGCTTCTCATAAATAAACAATAGAATATGTAAAATAATAAATTGATAGTAGGAAGTCATTTAAACTAAAACAAACTGAAAAATACAGTTATATTATGAATTATATTCGAAGAATACAGGACAGAAAAATTCGATACTGCATTGAGTAACAAGCAGGAATCTGCTATATTGTGTCATAATGTGCGAAGCAAGGGCAGCACTAACCCGACTGGAAAAAGCATCAGACCATGACGTGGCACATGGGAGAGTACACACAGAGATAAGGCATGTGGATGACGACATCTTCAAAATGCCAACAGACCACATGACCACCAGATATATCTTTCGCAAGAACTTCGAGATTGTCATCAAAGATCGAAAGGAGCTTGAGGAAGAGGCACCACAACTCAGTAGAGCGAATGAACTGATCTGGTATACAGACGGATCAAAAAATGAGCTCGGTACCGGAGCGGGCATATACAGCAAGTCGAGCAAATATGAAGGAATCATAAAAGAACCATCAGAAAAAGTAGCGAAAGAAGTGCTCTCAATGAGCAGGAACAAACTACGCACCATAAAGGGGCTACTTACGGGACACTTTCCCATAAAGGAGCACCTAAACAAAATAGGGCTGTATAACGGAGACCTTACAGGCAGAAAATTCAAAAAGGATACCGAAACAGCTCTGCATATACTATGCAACTCAGAGTCACTGGACCACAGAAGGCAGAAAGTGTATGGCAGAACCCAAATGACTCCAGAAGACTTCTACAACCAACCAGCAAAGAACCTGTATGAGCTAATACAGGGAACGGATTGGCTGAATAGGTTGTAGTCAGAGCACTAGGAGTATCCACAATAAGCCCTGGAGGCTGAGGTGGTGCCGGCGAAGGGACGGCTCCTTAAAAAAGCAGAAATGGGATACAAGACCATTTCCACGATTGGAAAGAACGCCATATGATGGTATAGGAGGCTCAAAAGCAAAAGAAGGGACTGAGATAGGAGTGTATTGGACAGAAACCAAATACTCCGAAAGCTGGGGAATGCTGTGGATTTCAGGACTAAAATAGAGGTAAATTAAACAGCAGATAAACTAGTAGAGACTCACTTGCTTGCAGATTGTATAGCAATAAAAAATCCTAGGTCACAACATCTATACTACAGTCATCTTAATAAAAAATGGGGTCAACTTCTCAATCTAACGGCATAACCCATTAGTATATAAAGTTAAAAATTAATATTTTTCTATATATTTCTAAATGTATTTAAAAAAAGAGAAAAAGTCATGAAAAATTTTTGGATACTTTTTATTTTTTTGTTTTTAAGTGCCCCTTTAAAGGAACTTCATGCTACTTGAA
>CAJUYG010001584.1:22710-61742 GCA_910591675.1 Galerucella calmariensis | reverse complement strand
CTATTCGGTACACCTTCTTATATACATACTGATCAAGGTTCCTCCTTTATGTCCCGTGAAATTAAGTCCTTTTTACAACATCTGGGAGTAGCTACGAGCAGAACTACTCCATACAATCCCCGTGGAAATGGCCAGTGCGAACGCTACAATGGTATTATATGGAAAACGATTAGATTGGCTCTTCAGTCTCGTAATCTTCAGATCAATCAATGGGAACAAGTACTGCCTGAAGCTCTTCACTCTATCCGATCATTACTATGCACAACCACTAATTCTACGCCTCACGAAAGAATTCATCGATCCAAGACGCTCAATGAACGGAACCTCTCTTCCTACCTGGCAGAGTACTGGTCCCGTTTTAATGAGAAATTTCAATCGGACAAGCAAGAATGATCCCTTAGTTGAAAAAGTAGAGCTTATTCATGTGAATCCTTAATATGCTCAAGTACGTTTATCTGATGGAAGAGAAACCACCGTATCTTTAAGACATCTAGCCCCTCTTCAAGAGTATGACACTGTACAAGTTTCAGGAGAAGATTCTCCTCCGGCCGCTCAAGATGAACAAAAATTTGCTGAGAATGAACCACTCCCAAAAAGGTCCACTGTTATTCAAGATCCACGGACTAGTGTTGATGATGCTGTAACACCTCCTAATCGTTTAGTTGACCATCAGATACCCGAAACGGATACTATACCTTCCGTGCAGAATTACGATAACAGTACACCTACTAGAGCAAGAAGACCCCCTGCATTCCTGGAGGATTACATTCATTAACTCAGGCGGGAAGAATGTAGTATATACTTTCACTTAGTCTTAAATTGTTGCTAGGATATTTTTGTCATGTTTATTTAGTTGTCATGTTCAATTTTGTTCATTAAAACCTCTCTTGAGGTTTCCTAATTTTATTTCAAGGACACCCGTCATGCTGTAATATCATACCTCATGTTTGTAAGGAAATATCTTTCAATAAAACAGACAACCAATTATCCAGAAAATCCAAATATGTATCACCATTTGAAGTTCCTAAAAATACGAGCCTGCGATCTTTCCGTCAACTATACCACATCAAACATTAGGACTCCATCTACCTTGAAGCTGCACTTCCTCTGCCCAGAGCGGATTTTCTTCAGACCAATAATGCTTATTATGCAGATTAACAACACCCGCACTATTAAGCGTAGCCTCGTCTGCCCACAAAATTTTTGACATGATATGCGGTTGTTCTTCTAGCAGATTTAACAATTGCAGTAAACTAAGATTGAAGCAGCATTTAATTGGACATTAAGTCTTAATGATCGAAATTTATGTATGATCTTTCTTTTACATATTTAATTTTAGGTTATAATACAGAGTGAGTCAATACTATACTTACTTATGTTTATGCGTTTTTATTTATATCTTGACTTCGACAATAGCTATCAACATGCGGTTTGCGCCATTTTGTTGAGAATTTAATCTAGTTCCATTATAATTCACAATAATTAGCTGTTTCCATTAAACATTCTCAAGAAAAACAAATTTAAATTTTTTTCATTCGAAAGTACCACTTACCTATGACAATTAAAACTAAATGCCATTGCTTTATAGTAGATGTAATTGATCCATCTACACTCTTTCTATTGACACTAATTTCATTGAAATCGGTTGATTCAAACCAAAGTTATAGGTATTTATCCCCAAACACTTTCCCAGTTTTCCCCACTCTTTATTTGGGAAAATAGAATAAAAAGTACCTGAACAAATTTGTGCAAAATTTATGCCTTTTTTTAGTTTACTTATTTAACACTGGGTATATTTGGGCATATTTCACAAAAACTGGTTTCAAAATTTTTTTTACAGGCTACGCCCCCTAGCGGTTAACCTAGAAACTTGAAAGTAATTTCCAGCAATTTCTCTTGTCCACTTTTTCTAAGGAATTTTTTCTCCTAAAGTTTTAACATGAATAGTTTCTGATATATAGCCAAGAGATCGGCTTATTGGACCACCCGGTACATTTATTTCAGGAATAATAAGACACCTAACCTAACCCCGCCAGGGTAAACTATAAAGGCAGTCACGAACAGATTAGATAAACTGGACGGCAATTCGAGTGCGGGATTGGGTTTAAGATACTTGTAGGTGTCGGACGGGAACTCATGTGTATTATATTGGTCATTAAGGAACCTCACGGGAATTCGTGTGCATCGGCTTGAATAACTTGGTTTCTCAAAACTTCGTGAAAAATAAGTCCTTTGTATGCACTTTATGTGGCCGAATAGCAGGTACAATGATCACTTTTGTTGCTACCGTTATAGCAATCTTTTAATGAAATATTTTGCAGTAGGTGTGGATTGCTAATATATTAGTGACTTTTACTAGATGGCACAGTCCGTTTTCTATTGGGATTTTGGCAAAAGTGAAAAACTCAATATTTTGGTGCTCTATTGCTTGGTCTATTATTTCTTTTTGGCATTCCATTTCCAGTCTGAATGTCACCTAGCAACTATTTAGCATCAAGTGCTTCCTGACAGTCAGTTATAATTTTGATTTTTTGATCAAGTTAGATTATAGTTAAGGTTAGGTTGGGTTCGGTTAAGTTTGATCTACAAACTAATGAGCCACCTTACTTTTGAATAATAATTGAATAGGTACTATATTTTTATATTTTGTTCTAGTTACATGAATCCCGAAACGTTTCACAGCTTGACACGAGTCAATTATCTAAGCTTAGCCGACAATGATTTAGAAGAAGTACCTGACAAATTATGGATTGAAATGCCCAACATCAAGACTTTAGATTTAGGAAGGACCAAAATCAAAACTCTATTCGAAAACAGTTTCTCAGTAAGTTTTCTCTCAACTATTATAAATAATATTTTCAAACTGAACAAACAATTTCTATTGAAAATAAGAGGTCTGCAGTATTAGCTAAAACTCCCAAAACATATCGGAAAATTAAGAAGAGTGCAGATTGCTAGGCGAAGCTGGGACGGATCAACAATATCAGATATTTGGAAGATGTATGTACCTATGTATGTATTTTGGGGTGACATTCACTGAGACCTAAAAGATCTATTGTACCCTCTTACTTCTATTTAGTTTCTGAGGAGTCTCAGAAACTAGTAGCTCCTCTTCTATCCAGTAATCTCTCAGGTGCTGTGCAGTTTGAGCTTTTTCAGGTGCTCAATCAGGCGACAATGTCCCGTTAGGATCCCTATTAAAACTCTTAGCGCAGTGTTACTTTGACTTATGCATTCATTTGATCTGAACAGGTTGTAGTAACCCAGAAGAGTCTTTGATTGTATAAGCCCTCTTGATCTTTCCAATGGTCAGATCTTTTTTCCTCGGATTTACCTATTTCTTCCAATAATACATTGGGTCTGATTCCGCAAAAGGGTTCAGGCCCCCAGAAAGGTATTTCAGTCCCCCTCTTTGCTAGTTCATCTGCTATTTTATTTCCTTCTATTCCAGTGTGTCCTGGAATCCATAGTAAGGTGACTATTTTGTCTCGCCTAGTTCTTTGAGTTTGTCTAGGCATTCCCACATTTTGGAACTTATTACACTAGATCTCAGTGCTTTAATGGCTGCTTGACTATCCGACATTTTAATAATCCTTTGTCTTCTGCATCCTTCATCAATATTGAACTGGGCGCACTTTCTTATGGCGTGGATTTCCGCTTGAAAGATACTTGGGGTTTTTCCCAAGCTTTCAAAGTGTTTGGTTCCTATTTGGAACATACAACTTCTGACATTTTTCATACAATATACAGAGCATATCAATATAAACTATCCACCCCACATAATTCTGAAGGCGTCACTTTTGTAAAAAAAATTGAAAAACCCGTGAAAAATCATATTTTTACTTATAGGTAGAGGTCATAACTTCAACCTCCTCCGTCCAATGGCCTCCAACCCAATTTTTTAAATGGAATGCCCTATAAATGATTGCATTATTGGATTCCTCTCTACAAGAGGATTAAAAAAATGTATGATGCTCAAGTTAAATGTCAATTATTTGGGAGTTAGGGATAATTTCAATTTACCAATAGTAGCATTTCAATACGTAACAAATCAGCAAAACAATACATTATTATTTCATAAGATTCTAAAATTGTCTTGGTTTCTATACGATGATACAATCGAGCCTTAAATAAGTTTCCAACAATATGTACCATTTCTGGGGTTATTTGTCGACATTCGGGAATAATATACAGGCTGGTAGAAGAATGCCAGAAAGAACTAAATGAACTAGCAGACCACATTAAAGTAAGATTAGTTGGGTGCCGGGACATAGCGGTATTTTTGGGAATGAACAAGCTGATGAACTCGCGAGAAGAGGTTCAGCAACAACATATGTTGGACCAGAACCAGCTCTTGGGACCACAAAGAAGGTAGTCCGAGGGCAAATACAAAAATGGGTACAAAGCCAACATAGACTTCAGTGGAGGAACACTCCAAAGCAAGTACACAGTAAAACCTTCATAGCTGACACATGTGTAAAACGGGCCGAAGAACTACTAAATATCAGTAGGAATAAGCTAAGAATTATCACAGGTTATTTAACGGGTCATACCCCGGTGAAAGATCACCTGCATAAAATAGGGTTATATAACGGGGACCTCAGCTGCAGACTCTGTGGCATGGAGACCGAGACCGTTACCCATATCTTATCTGACAGTGAGGCACTGGACACTCTAGGAGACAAAAACAATTTTCGGAGAAGCCAATGTGCCACCTGAAGTATATGGCACACATCCAATAGACCTATATCGTCTACTCGAAGCCACGGGTATAACTGGATGAGTGGACTAAATGTGGGAGTAGAGTACAATAAGCCAATAGGCTGCAGTGCTCCCGGCACCAGAACGGCTTCCAAAACACACACAAAAATATGCTGGCTGACTGGCATAAATTTTGGTTTTCAGATATTCCCTTGAAAAAGTTTAGGTCCTAGGACCTAGGTCCACCGAGCAGGAAATGATTCATCTGAGCACCGTCTTGAATGGAGAGCGTAATGTAGAGGTGCCTCATCTTGTTGAAACGCTAGCAAAGCTTCTGATACGGTATCATCATTTTCTAGTATTCGTAGTAATTGTAAATTATGCTCACCATTTGAGTTTTTCTCGATAAAATATGGTCCAACAATATGATAACCGAAAATGCCACACCATACGTTCAATGTTTGTGGTGTTTGACTATGGATCTCCCACATTACGTGTGGGTCATTTTCCGTCAAATATCGTCAATTATGTCTGTTCACTGTACCAATCAATGCTAATAAACATTCGTTGGAAAAGCAGATCTTATACAATAAATCTGGAATGTCGTGCAGTCGTTTACTGATCAATTCACAAAACGTCCGTCGAAATCATGTTCATGTAGCTCTAGGACTAATTTAATTTTGTAAGGAAGGAATTTCTGAAAACACTGCTGCGAGAAACACCCACTGCACTAAAAATTTGTGATATTCACTGTAGTTCTTCTAACGTAAAACGGCAACTTCCATAGCATCGTTGTTTACTGTTGTTTTTTTTTCATTGACAGCTGATCCTGATTCATTGAAATGATCTGTATAGTAAGATGCGAAAAAGACTCTTGTAATTTACATTCTAGCAAACTACGTTCATCTCCCCGGCTCGTCTTTTTTACAGAAAATAGATTGATATTAAATATTTTAAAACTTTCAGGGATTAAGACAAATCGAATGTTTAGTTCTTCCTGGAAACCAAATAGCAGAGATGCACCCAAAATCTATACCAGTCCAAATTCAACGATTACATTTAGGAAGAAACCACATTAGAGATTTGAATAGCACTTTGAGAAATTTATCGGAATTGAGGTGGCTGTTTATAAATTCCAATGAACTGGCAGATATAGATGGTCAATTACCACGATACGCACCCAATTTAGTTCTAATTCACGCTTCTCATAATCAACTAGACAAGTTACCACAACAACTCAAAAACTATCAATTTTTGGAGTCTATTTTTCTTCATAACAATAGATTGACTGCTCTAGATGGAGCATTAGCTAAAAGTTCTCATCTCCAACGAGCAGTTCTGGAACACAACCATATTAATACGGTAAGAATTCACTATGGTAATTGGTATTTAAAGATAAGTTGGGTTTGAGGAGAAAAGATCCACTCGGTCCTCCACTGCAACTCGCAATAGTGTAATGTGTCTCTCAAGATAAGTAAGTAGGTAATAATAGGTTGGTTCGTAGAGCTATTACAAACGGATGGAAACTGAACGACTTATGCGCAGAGCCTCGGTTTCTATCCACCGCGCATGAGTCGTCAAGCTTTCAATCATTTGTGATTGCTCTACGAGCAAACCTATTGTCGACTAGTTATGTTAACAATAGGCGCATTCAGCCGGCCTCAACAGATGTAACTAAGTACAAAACATGTTGAGTACCTATGCAGGCAGCGGCTGAGCTCCATCTGAATGCATTGCTGAAAGTTAGCGGTAAAACATGAGGTAACCCTCTAATAATACTAATCCTACACGTTAACAGCGCTAAAGATGTCAAAATAAATTTTTTGTAATCATTGACAGCGCTGAGGAAGCAAAACGCAAATATTTGCCGCTGCGTCTAATACTCAAAAGCTGAAAGGCAGCATCCCGTCTGAACGCTTAGTCAGCAACTCAATCGTTGAGACCGTCGGAACGCTCTCAATGTTACATCTTCTAAATTTTTTATCGCACACTTTGATTGCAGTAATATTTGCAATTGATAGCAGTCCGGACCTGCCAGTCTTCGACGTGCACTTCGTTAATCTCTCTTAGCAGATCTGAACATTTCAAAATGGCTACCTGCACGCCTGATCACATGCGTGGTTTGGAAAAATTCCAGGGAGTTAATCTACTTGTTTCACTTGTATCCTATCCCACATTAACAAACATAAATCTAAAGGGTATATCTTACCATTGCTATTCGCTTACAGAGGCAAAAGGCCCAGGGACCCGGACCGAAACCGTTATTAACCGAGAACCGGACCGGAACAGTTATCTTTTAGTGGACCGAAACCGTAACCGGAACCCATATTTATGATTTTTCATTTACCGGAATCAAAACCGAAACCGATTAATATTTAATCGGTTCAATCGGATTTTTTGGGTTTTTATAAGTATTGCTTAAGAAATAAATGAGAAAAAAAATAGGGCCAAATGTCACGATTCAGAGTTATTGGAAAAAGAAGATGATTTCATAACCTCAAAAGAATCGTTATATCGTCAGTTTCGTGTATGTCGTGTGTGTGTGTAGATTTCCCTCCACAATGGGGCGTATTATCACAAATGGGGCTCACGAATATTTTACGTTTATTTCCATTGAAAATAAATATGTTTGTAAATTGTCCTAGCTAGATATTTTTTATGTATTTACCATTATTTTGGTACACTGCCTGGCTACTACTAGTTTTATGATGATAAAATGAAATTATAAGAACCTTTGAAAATTGCAGGGTCACCATAGAACTAATCTTAAAAAACATCTTTTGCGAATTCACAATTTTGAGGAAGAAAATTTCAAGACTGTAACTGTATCTTCTACCTCTACCAGTGATTCAGCTTTTTTTGTATAATATATATATATATATATATATATATATACAGTGTGACCCATTTTTAATGGAAACACCCCCCTAATATTTGAAGTTGTGAACAGATTCTAATAATTTTTTTTTTGAAATGTCAAGTACTAAAAGGTCTACCTTGGGACAAAATTTGAAATGTTCATTACAATTTTCAGGGCATTCTACGATATTTTTTCTTAGTCGAAAATCGAGATTTTTCATTAGCGATTTTTTGATGAAAAAATCACTACGCCACTGGATTCAGAGTGCCTCTAAACAGGTGTGAACAAAATTTCATGGAAAAATATTTATTAATAACAAAGTTATGACAACTCAAAAATTCGAAAACTCACACAGCTAAGTCACAAAAAACACCCTATATCAACAGATATAGCCATGAGAATTTTTTTTTATGATTTCAACAATAAAGTGCCGCCAGATGAAAAAAAAAACAAATAGCGTAAACTTTTTTTAAAGAAAATAACGGAATTACATTCACACAATTCATCTAATAATGGAGGAAACATTTTTAATTACCGTAACTATGAAAACTAATTATTGAAATGTTTCGATTCAGTGCTACAATTAATTCAAACTCATATTCTAGAAGCCTTTACTAATCCACCACGTATTTCGATATATTTGTCGTAGCGCTTACGAATGTTTCTGATTACGTTCCTTAGTTCTTGTGGGGTAATATCTGCACATACCTGTCGAATTTTTGCACAAAGTTCATTTCTATCTCTTGAGCGGTTTTTGTAAACCTTTCGTGTGAGAAGTCCCCAGAGAAAAACGTCCAAAACTGTGAAGTCTGGAGATCCGGGTGGCCACTCTATAAACGGACTACCACGGCCTATCCATCGGTTTGGAAAATGTTCGTTAAGCCATTGCCTCACAACTCTGGCAAAATAAACTAAACAGGAACACCCATCTAACTGGACAATTTAATTTGATTGTTCATTGATTGACGCTATTTGTCTTTTTTTTCATCTGGCGGCACTTTATTGTTGAAATCATAAAAAAATATTCTCATGGCTATATCTGTTGATATAGGGTGTTTTTTGTGACTTAGCTGTGTGAGTTTTCGAATTTTTGAGTTGTCATAACTTTGTTATTAATAAATATTTTTCCATGAAATTTTGTTCACACCTGTTTAGAGGCACTCTGAATCCAGTGGCGTAGTGATTTTTTCATCAAAAAATCGCTAATGAAAAATCTCGATTTTCGACTAAGAAAAAATATCGTAGAATGCCCTGAAAATTGTAATGAACATTTCAAATTTTGTCCCAAGGTAGACCTTTTAGTACTTGACATTTCAAAAAAAGATTATTAAAATCTGTTTACAACTTCAAATTTTAGGGTGGTGTTTCCATTAAAAATGGGTCACACTGTATATATATATATATATATATATATATATATATATATATATATATATATATATATATAGCAAATGTAGACTATTATGCTCAGAAATAAAAAGTATAGGTATTGTGTAGTATACTTTTCAAAAATACCCCGTATATCTGTTGGATAGCTTCTCATAGCCTCATAATATTTAGCATACATAACAAACTAATTGACTGTTAACAGTTATTTTTTTGACAAGTTATCAAAAATTTTCTACTACAAAAACCGAAAAAAACCGTTGTGTACCGAAATAAAATTTCAGAACCGGACCGAAAATATTCTTCAGAGCCGATACCGGAACTGAAACCGAAATTACTTCATAGGCTGGACCGAAACCGGAACAGAAACCCTTATTTCCTTTCGGTCCGGGTCCTTGGGCAAAACTAGAGGAAACTAAGGAGATTTGTGTCAAGTTCGACAATGTGTTAGCAGATGCTTTATCGTATTGCAAAAACCATGAATTCTTTCTCCGCAAACCCATCAGGAATTTTCTTCACTTGAGAAATTTCGTAAAAACTTTGCTCAGCCTTGCCTGACCGATATGCCAACATCCTCAGCAAATTCTTTAATAGACCATTCCAAAACACATATGACAAGTCGACCATGTTGTTCTTGAGAGAACCAATCAGTTGGAGTTTAACCTTGTGCGCTTTGGAATGTGCTTTGAGTCAGTTGGTTGTCAAACAGACTATGTAGAATGATTGTAATGTCAATGTAATATAAAGCTATCAACGTAATTTCAAAGAATGTCAAGATTTAGATTCCGGTGTACAGAGAGATAAATTGAATAGTCACGTCACTTGGTCAAAACAGTCGGGAACCAAAAAAAATAGCTTCATCTCTTGCTCTCCGCATTCCACACTTAACAATACTCCAAAACGTTGGCATTTCAGATAATTTTAAGAGCTTATTACTAATTAAAGTCTAACTATCATCTGTTGTTTACCAGTAAACAATAAAAATTAATGGAATATTACATGTGTCCTGCAGAACAATATGATCGACCTGTCAGTGACGTTACTCATCAATGATTGAAGAGGTTTTTCATTTCTTTTTATTTTACGTTCCAAGACATTTCTAAAGATAAAGTATACACCCAGTCATACTTTCTACACGCTTTCGTCACTTATTGCCATGGGTTTAGGCGAACAAATACTTCCGTGAAAAAAGTTTTCAAAAACAATCGTCATAACTTAAACTGAACGGTTAATTATTCATTCAAGGTGAACTTTTAACTGGATTTGACTGGATGGTGTTAGATTCAATCAATCAAATCGTCATGTAGTGATAAAACAAACATTATTTTCCATCCGTTCATTGGATAATTTCAAAATTAAGATAAAAAGTAAACATTAAGATATGAGTATACTATTTAATGAAAATATGTTCTCACACTTATCTCACACTGTTTTTCGATGATCTCTATTGGGAAAAATATGAATGATATATTGATAAATTGAATTATTTGCTGTATGCCTGTTTCTACAAACAAAAATTAATTTGAACCAAATAAAGGAAGTAGTGCTATTGATTTAGCGTAACGAAATAAGAATAGAATTTGGAGAATACACGTAGAAATTAATAATGAAGATATATCTGGTGGGACTACGCATTAACTTCACTTATAACCATCGAAGTTATCTTCACTGAGAAAAGACACTTGGTGGGAGCGAGATTGAATGGAAACAATAAGTGAAGGTCTGGATCTGGAATAAGAATGTATGGACCAGGAAATCTGGAAGCTTAAAAAAATCCCAAATACATTCTAAGCGGAGCTTAATCGTTTCGCTCCTATTTAATTAATTGCTTCTGTGCTGTAAAAATGCCTCTTGTCAACATTTGTGAAATTTAAGTTTGAGCTGTGCGGAATTTGGGATGAACCTTTCACTAGTATCTGCCGTTAACCTCTGATAGTAGCCAAAATCGTTTATCCATGACACCCTGTACTTTGAACATTTTGTATCTAAATTTTTAATTTTTGTCGACAGCTTACCAAAGAAGATTTCGCGGAGACATCAATGTTGGAATCATTATTGTTGGGCCACAACGAGCTCACGACTTTAAATCATTCATTGCTGAAGTTGACCCGATTAAACTTTCTCAACTTAACTTTCAATAAGTTGCAAGAGTTTTCCTTGCAGGAAATTGTGAATTTGAAAGATCTAAGGAGTATAGATCTGTCTTATAATTTAATAACCACTTTAATAGGACCTCCTGCTGTAAGTATTTTTTTTTCAAATGCCCAATTAGTATGTTTGGTGTAGTATGTGAGAAGTCTTATGAATAATTAAGTACATACATTTATGGAAAAAAATTCCTCTTGTCGATTTGTCATCAATGTTATTATTTAACAAATAAATAAAGTCGATTGAATGTTTTAGGTCGATAAATAATCACAAACTTTTTCAGAATCTGGTGGATTGGAACATCAAATTAACAGAACTTAAATTGGATCACAACGATATCGAAATCCTGAACGGAGCTTTGTCAGGTTTAACAGAACTATTGAGATTAAATTTAAGTTTCAACAAACTTAGGAAAATTTCACCTGAAGACTTCATAGGATTAGAAGAATTACGACTACTAGATATTTCCTATAATTATTTAACAACATTAGAAGAGACAAGCAAGGTAAAGACACTGAGTCATTGTAAATTATAAGATTTACAAGAGTGATTCCATTTCATATGGTTGACACTATGTGTGAGTTTTGAAGTAATGAAGCAAAAAATAATAATTTTACAATAAAATGAAATGGTGTTTATTGTCGAACATCAAATAAATTGATTTAATACATGTTCATACTGGTTTCCACTGATTTGTAAACAATTGTAGCTTCAAGTAATTCTTTGTCATAAGCCGTCAATTCAGTTTCATGTCGGAAATCATGTGGCAGTAACTCCGGTAATCTAGGTGGCTACTCATTGGGATCCTTTTTTTTTCAAATCTATTTATTCGGATCATCGTCCAACCAGTCCATAACTGCGTAATGGGGGAGATGGTGCTACGTCTTGCTGGAATCGAAACAAGTTTTCTTCCAGAACTAGATCGTCATCTTGTACTATATTGGTTAGGTTAGGTTGGTTCTTTAGTTGGTTATCCAGCTCATCGAGGTATATATTTCACTGTTTTAATTTAATGGTCTTGACAAGAGCCCAATCACATAATATTCCTTCCCAAACATTTATTTTTACGGTGCACTAAGTGAGATTTCCTCCAATCAGATGTTGATTTGCATCGTCTTCAGAAATACATATTGCCAAGAGATGCTCAATCAACAAACATTTTTTTGCTTTATTATATCCTGTATTATTGCAATGTATACCAATGTATATTTCATTATAGGATTTTCCCTTGCGCGCGTGACATATTCTCGGGAAGTCATGCTAGCACGGAAAAATCAATTTCCAGACCTGTAATGAACAATACTTTTTATTAGACTTATGCGAAAACAACGCAAAAAAGGATAAGAAGTAAATTTAGAATATTTTATTTTCAAAGTAATAATAATACCAAACATGATTAACATTTCCATAGCAAGGATATATTTATTTTCGGCATTGCTTTATTCTCTGTCAGTTTAATCCATGCTAGTTTTAAAAAATGTACTCGGAAGAAAATCCAGATATTCCTATGAACATATTAGATTTAGCGGCACAAGCCAGTGCTGATTTGTTACCAGAAAAATACAGGTCGAGATATGAACACGAGTTTCAACTTTTTATGGAATGGCGAAATCTAAAAAGAGTTAAAACTATGAGTGAAGATATTCTTCTAATACATTTTTAGCACACGGAAAAAAAACCCGAGAAAAATTTCCCGTGCGCTGTTCTGAAAATGCCACCTTTACGCCTTTGTAATAACAGATGGAAACAAGGTGTTTTCAGATAGGTATAAAAAAAGTATGAATCACAAGTTTTCCAACGACTTATCACAAGCAGTGAGTTGCCATTCAAATTTTTGTATGGGTTTGAGGGTAGTGCATTATCTCTTATGTCATTTTAGTTTCCTCATTTCTACTCTAGGAACGGTTTTGAGTTTTGTGTGACATCTCTTTTCGTTCATGAGATACAGCCCATTGTAATGTTCGGAATTAACCAACTGTAAAAGTGGAATGTTTGCTTTTTCAGACATACTTACCAAGATTATCGGAACTAAAAGCCAGTCATAACTTGCTAACAATACTAGAGAAAGATTTCCATGGTTTGCCGGTACTCTGTCACGCAGATCTATCAAATAATAGAATTATTGCATTGGGAAGAGATTTGGTAGCGAAAACACGATGTACGTTGGAGCATGGAGTTCACGAAGGTACCTGGGACACATTGAAATTGTATCTTCAAGGTGGGTCTTGAATTTCTTAATTTTGTTCAACACATTCAGTGCAATTCTGTTCGCAAATAGCAATATTGTTATAGAAAATATATTGCTGTCTTTGCAACATTCCAAAATCATCATGTTAAGCAATATACAATGACCTGTCAATTTTAAAGATATCTTGTTATTCACTTTGTTATCTCAGCAACTCCATTTTTGTACTTGCTAAAGCTGTTTTTAAATGAATTTCGAAATATTGTGAATATTTCTGTCCAAATGAGAAGCGGCAAGTGCAACGAGGTAAAAAAGAGAGGAGAGAACATAACAGTATAAAGAATCATCGGCCAAAGTGCCTTCTCAATATGGCCGACTTCCGTAAACAAACCCATAGGCGTACATTAAATTATTCAATTAGGGGAAACAAAAAACTCTCATATGCATCTTTTTAAGGTGGTACTTTTTGTTGTTAGAGCATTGATACCAGACTTTGGTACATTCAAAAACTTTATAACACTATTGTACAACTCAATATCAACTTAAATTTATACTAATACTCATAAAATAACCTTCCTAATACTGAAAATCACTATTTTTCAACGTGGCTTTCCAATTTGACACATTCCAGTATATCCAGTTATCTATGTTGACACAAGAATTGATGACTAATGTCACTAATGTGGCTTCTCAATATAGCGACTTCCGACGAAAGTTTGTTGAATCACTACCACGCTTAACTTTTCTCCTTTTTCTTTCACCTCGTTGGGCAAATGCCATTATTTTTTTTGCTTTCATGGTCCAATAATGTAAGTAGATTTATTCCCGCTAGTTATAACAATATTTTGTTTTGCTAGATAAATAGGGCATGTCCACCAACTAACAATAGACAATACCACTGATGAAAAACAATTATTTTGTTAGGTTTTAGATTTTGAATTTGGTTGTTTCGAATTTTTCGATTTAATGATTATTTTTATTATAAACAGTTATACATAGCTCTTGAAATACCTGAGCTATTAAAATAGCGTCGAAAAAAATACTAAATAAAAATCAACAACTATGAACGCTTGTTTATCATTGGTTGATCATCAGATTTCTCAGGGCATAACGTCACATGAATTTGCCTTATTACTGATATTGATCCCGATTCTTCAAACAATTTATAGATTAAAGTCAAGATAAATTGTTTCCCTTTTTTATTGAATGCCGAAACACAGTGCTGCCAGTAGTTGAATTGAAGCTACTGGCAACAACATTGCTATTGACCAAACCATGAACCATTCTTGCTTATAACGCAGAAAGAGAATACACAATCTTTTGAACATATTGCTGTATGTTACAACCATGGCAATACTGTTTCTACAACAATGTTTTTCAGCAATATGCAAGGATAATAGCCCTGATTATCAGTCATAAAAGCATGGCAGTGGGAATATTTATGTTTTTTATTTGCCACAGTAAAAAGTACCTTCCACCATAATTAAGTTCAATTATATCCATTCACTGAAAGTGTACTTATCAATCAAACTGTACAAAACCTAAAGTAAAGTCACCGTTACAGAAAACAACGGAGTTATTTTGTCAAGGAACCAGCACCTGCGACACTCTAATATTACAAGGTTGTATGTGACATTTTGACATTTTTCCGATTTTCAGTATGTATAACAAAGTTGTATTGAGCAATTACTATTTTAAGCTCGGAATGAATCTTCTAACTAACATAGAACCTTAGTTATCAACAGAAAATCAAGGGTGTATGTTTAAAATAGCATATTAAAGTATAAGTGGATATTAAGGTCTTTAAAACACGCGCGAAGCCGTAGTGCTCGAAATAGAGCAAGTGTTTTAAAGACCAGTTATCCACGAATACTTTACGCTATTTTTTTTATTGGTGCCCTTTGAAATTATAAATACTGGTCTATAACTACTACAACAACAAGAAATGGAAATCATAGATGGAAATAAGAACTAAATGTCAAATGGTTGAATTCGTGATGTATATAATATATGATGTATACCTTGCGTTGTCATGGAAATGAGAAAAACATAAACTAATTTGTATATTGATGGAAGTTCAACCTTATTGAGCTCTGTGAATGTCAATAGTATTAATTTAAATACCATTTCCTAAGATTTGAAAAATCGAAATATTAATATTTCAAACAATACCAACGGCACTTTACATTTTAATTTATAAATTTGACATTATAAAGCATTGTTCGAATAAAAGTTTTGACGTTACAAACTACTCCTGTCAGATCAATAATGAAAAAATTGTCATTTAGACATGATTTAGACTTCGTTTCTCGAGTTGTTGATGTTGCCACGGTAACTTTAAAACACGCGCGTTTTTTAAAGTTCGATTTAAACACGCTGGGGCGTGCTTTAAATAGGTGAAATGGTTCACCAATAAAAAAAATATTTATTTTGTGTATATCAAAGGTGAATGTTAAACATGGACCTTTTTAATAAAAATATATATGGTCAAAAGAATAATGGGTAATAGTGTTATAAGTGATGGTCACACGAGAGCTTATTTACCCGACTCTTCACCACCCACCACGTCAAATTTAGTGGTTGAGGTGCGCATGCGTCCAAGCAGCCTTTCACCGTCTATTCGATGTGACTGAGTGTGAGCAGATTAGCTCAGTTGGTAGGATACTGAGTTTACAACCCAGAGGTCCTAGTTTCGATACCCGGTTTGGACCTGTTTTTTTTTAGTTTTTTATTCCTTATTTTCTGATATCTTCATACATAGTTACACTTTGATCAACCCTGTTTGGGCCTGGGTTTTCTTGTTTTTTTTAGTTTTCTATTTCTTATTTTCTGATATTTTTATACATAATTACACTTTGATCAACCGGGTTTAGGCCTGGGTTTTCTTGTTTTTTTTTTAGTTTTCTATTTCTTATTTTCTGATATTTACATATTTACTTCAATATTGTTATGTTACTACTAAATTTGACAACGTTGGTGACGAGACGGGTAAATAAGCTCTCATGATGGTCACGGCTATGACTTTGACCGAGATAGGGTAAACAAGTTTACCTACGATCCCCCCCCTGTAATCAGTCAATAACACACAGTCGGTATCAATGTAATGATGTCTATTACGCACTGTAAAAAAAACGCACAGCTGTAAAGTAAATCGCACGGCTTCCCTAGCAACATCTTAGCAACTGTCAATAGACGTCGCCATTTTATTCAAAATCTACTATTTGAAAACATTCGATATGGCCACTATGAAAAGCCCAAAAGGCTAAAAGTATGTATTGATTATAATTGAAAAATGGACTTTTGATTATCAACAATATATTAATGATGATTAAACGTTAGTTCTTCAATGTGCTTCTTTCATTGGTAATAGAGTAATAGAGATGGAGTTTACCAAGCACCTCTAATTATGTAACTGTTATTTCTTAATATGCTTCTTATAAATACAAGTACAAGTAGGTCGTAGGTAAAGTATAGTACGTAACTCGTTTTGTAAACACGCCGCTACGCGGCATCGTGCATAACTTTTCCATTGCATGGTACGTAAAATGCTTCTCACCACACACGTTACGTAATATACTATTATTGTGCGGTTTTACATGGAAGAGCTGGAAACGACATGGCTAGCGCAGTTTATAAAATAAAACATAAAGTGTTAGAAGACCATCCAGAATTTACCGAAATAATATTGTGGAGTGATAGCTGCGTGCCACAAAATAGGAATAGCCTTATGAGTTATGCTCTCGACCACCTAATACAATTCCACAAAAATCTACAAAAAATTACTATGAAATTTTCAGTTCCGGGACATTCTTGCATTCAAGAAGTAGATGCTATACATAGCTCCTTAGAAAGATCATTGAGCAGAATAGAATATTATCTTCCATTCTCAATTCTCCGATATTTATTGGAAGTGAACCGACCAAAACCGTAGGTACACAATAATTCAAATGAAGAAGGAAGACTTAATAGATTTTCAATTCTACTCAAGTCAGTTTAACTACAACACTGTGTCATTTCCAAAGGTCGTATGTTTGCAGTTCTCAATAAGCTTTTTTGAGCTGAGATATAAAGATCAACTAAATCCATAGAAAACAACACGTTACAGCAGAGCCTGGAACGCTTATTCCATTGGAGTTGAAAAAATGTGATAGCATTGCTGCACTGCCTGGAACAAAAGTGAATGCCATTAAATCTATGTTCAAATGGATTCCTGAGATGGACAGGCAATATTATGAGACTATTTTTAGGTAAAATAGTTTTGAAGTACCAAAGTTCTGTTACAAAGTTTAGAAAAACTGTTAGGTTTGGGAATACCAGAGTTCTATGTTGATTTCTCCTCCACAGCCTTGTTTTGCACCATGGCTAAGAATTCTAAAATCAAAGCTAATTGGGCTATTGGAGCAGTAATGGATGTAATGTGTCGGTCAAAAATGAATACTTGGGAATCGCGGATCAATTTATACAATTCAATTATTTTATCTTCTCTTTTCTTTGGAATTGGTATATGGGGTCTACGTTACACTGATATTATAGAGCGCGTACAGGTAAACTTTTTCAAAAAACTTCTAAGTCTGTCAAAGAATACCCCAGATTACATTGTACGCTTGGAAACATGTTCCGATCATTTGTCAATGGTTGTTTTCTAACATGCCTTACTTTGGATGAACAAACTGAAAGAAATGGACTCTTAAGACTTTCAAAAATTTGCTTCAATCTACTTGTTCAGTTAGAATCTAATAATAATTCAAAGTATAATTGGGTGACGCAACTTAAAGAATTGTTTATTTTTGCGCAATGTGAGTGTCTATGGGAAATTATTTAAGTACAAATGTACGCAGTTTAGATAGACTTATTCTAGACAAATTGCGGCGAAAACGCCTGCTTGATAGTGACATGAACAAAAAGGTTGCTTCTAGTTACTCTTTACTATACTCACACTTACTAGTTGGTGGAAATAACAGTTATTTGCAAATACCCGCTCACATCTATATAACCAGAATAATAGCGCAACTTAGAACGTGTGGTAAAACATTTTTAAAATTGTCTTTTAAAGGAAATTTTTATATAATCAACAGCACTGATAATTGCACTGTCTGTAATATGGATTCCCTGGAGTCATTACATCATATGCCTTTTGAATGTCTCATTTACAGCCCTCTAAGAAAAAATAGTTTTTATCACAATGTTCATAATATTGATGACCCAGTACACTATCTTAACAGTAATAATACACAAAATGGATTTTTTAAACTTACTGAATTAGCTCATAGCATTATTAGTATCATAAAGCTGCGAGCATTTGCACATGGTGAATGATTGACGTTACCATCAAGTACACAGATATTTTATACTTTTATTTTTGTATTAACTATGTCTATGTCGTAATGTATCTCTAATTATATTAATTCCTCACTTGATATTTTGTACCGAACCCTTGTGAAAAGATTTATCTTAGACACATATCAGTTAACCACTTTGAACAGCCTTATAAATTGAAAACAGTAAAAATAAATAAATAAAGATCAAAAAATAATGTCATTTTTTTAAATCGTGTTATCTCAAAATAGTCACAATGCCACATACCACATTGTAATATTAGGTTCTATCAACAGTTTACTTAAAATTAAAACAGGAAAAGGATACGTCTAGAACAACTGATCTGCCTGATTGTATTCTGTAATTTTCTTGCTATTCAAAATAACTAATAGAAATATTGTTTTTCAGATAATCCAATTCTTTGCGATGCAGCATTACCCGACATAGTGTCAATAATGGAAACAAACCACACCAAAATAATTGGCGTTGCGCATTGTCCACCGTTGAGTGAACAACCGACGACATCAAAACCCAACGGCTTCTTGGGATACATTCCTGAAACGACACCTTCTCAAAAGTATGCCAACATCCAACACAACAGGGACGATTATCAAAACGAAGAGCAGCTCGCTCACGACCAGAAAAACGACATACAAACAGTCCAATCAGACGCAGCACTAGATTCTAAGTTACATTATAATATACAAAACGAGCCCAGTATTATAGACGAACCTTTAAAGAAAGATATCCTATTAAACGTACAACAATCATCTCTCAACGACCAACACTACAATGCATTTAAAATATTGAACGATACATTAGCGCAAACTGATATCAACAGTGAACAGTCAGAACAAACTACTATTTTCGATCCAGTTAAACAGGGTCGGCAGATAAACAAATTAGCTTCTGAAATTGAAGAGCTCAGGACTCGCATTGATGAACTAACGTCTCAAAATAAGCTGTTGATGAATCAACAATTCAATAAAAACGACAAACTGTCCGAGCTTCAGAAGCCTTAAATAAAGAGTTAGAAAGCAAATAATTATTTAAAAAAAAGTAACTTATTACTAGTCATTTAATGCTACTTCTACTTAGAAAAGATTAGTTCATTTGACACGAAAGAGTGCCTTTTAACACGTAGTTAAACTTAAAAGGTTGACCAGTAGGGTGGAGCAAACCACTTTGAATCACAAATATTAGAATCGCTTGGAGGGCAATTGATATTCTGGAAAAAAAAAATTATCATAATTTGTTTGCAGAGATTATTTTTCTTCGTAAACATAAAAAGGACACTTTTATTAAAGTTTCTACTTATAATACGCCGAGTGGTTTCCAAATACAGTTTATTAGAAATTAATTAAAGACGCCATCCGATTTAAAAATTCTTCATTACCTTAATATCATCATATTACCTGTTTTTTGAAAATTCATCCAGTCTATGGAAAGCTATGATTCCCGTAGTATTTTTTGTCTTTCTATCCCCGAAAACCAGAATTTCAAGAAGTACAAACTTATTTGTGAATACAAGATGATATATAGAGACTAACAAATGGGTAGAAAATATTAAAGGCCTTCCAGGCAATGTACTGCAAGCGCCAAAAGTGATGGCGAGCGATCGCCAAGGTATAGATACGCTTTCCGGTCAGTGTCGTACCTATAATTAGTTTTAATTAGGGTAGCAGAAAGAAAATGACTTCTTAGTGATTTCTTTTCATATTTTATTCAGTATTATATATAGGTATATAGGTAGTAGTACAGTTCATGAAAATGTATAATGATACACTTATCAAAAAATAAACTTTAATCAGTCACTATCTGGATACCTACGAATTTTCTTCATCTTCACTGCTGCTTGTGCTGCTATCCTCATTTAAATTTATAATCACTGCCAATATTATGCCAATATAATTATCAGCTTGATATTGATAACGCACAGTTTAATCCAAGCTTACTTTCACTGATTTTATTCAGCGATCTTTACTAGTCAATATAGTTAGCTCTAACAAATAATGAATTCACTATCCATTGCGCCCTGGGGGGCGAGGTCATATATTTAAAAACTCACGTATCTTCCTATGTTTTGGAAGCTGTAGTTGTTTTCATTATGATCGTAACTGCAGGATACACTGCCAATAGTGAAAAAACATTTAATTATGCGATATTTGCCAACCCGCAGCTCCGCAAACCCCTGCAGCACGCCGCAGTACCCCATGCCCCCGTATCACGCTGCAATGCCGATAGTTAATAATTTTTCCGCCTACCTCTATTCAAAGTATACATTTCCTGGCCTCATTGTAGTAGTACAGTTCATGAAAATGTTGTATAATGATACACTTATTAAAAAATAAACTTTAATCAGTCACTATTTGGATACATACAAATTTTCTTCATCCTCACTGCTGCTTGTGATGCTATCCTCATTCAAATTTATAATCACTGGATTTACCTCTGTTTGAAAATGTGCATTTTTCCAATACTTCCGTTCTATATATACTACATGTTGGCAACTCTTTTGCCATTCCTCGGAAGTGATTTGATCAATCACGTGATCCGCCAGTTTCCTCATATCTTCCAACTTGAAAGTTACATTATTTTGGGACACCTTGTTTTTGTCTGTTCAAGGCTAATAGGGCTTGTCTACTTGAACAGACAACGTGTTATATCGAGGCTAGTACTAGAGTGCCACCAAGATTTAGCTGACGCCTCGGCAGATAACAATATTATCCTGAGGTGGGTTAAAGGGCACGACAGGAGTAAAGGAAATCGCATTGCTGATTATTTAGCCAGGGAAGCCGCTGGACTAAAAATTCTAGGACCCAGTGACACCTACGGCCTTAGGACTTCGAAAATTGCGGAACTAGCCAAACGTTACACCCATGCTCAATCCCTTAAGAGATGGGCGACCCTGGGAAGCTGGCGCCGAAGAAATATTTGGCGATGACGAGGAAAAACCTACGTTTAACAGTAGGATTTCTGACTGGTCACTGTCAACTAAGGAAACACCTCCATACTATGGGGCTAGTGGACACACCTCTATGCAGGATGTGTGAACAGGAAGATTTAACTGTCAGGCATGTCATATGCGAGTGTCCGGAGTTATCGTCAATAAGAGAGTGTGTTCGGTGAATCTTGTCCTACACCTGCCGATATAAAGGAGATGTCTCCTAGTGACCTGTCCACCTTCCTGAGAAGGACAGGATGGACAATGACCTAGGAGGACAACTCCTAGGGAGGATGTACAATGGGTCACATGTGGCCTAAGTGCTGTGAGCCTACACACTCACTTTCCCTACTCTACAGATAGAGATACACCATGTTTTTGACAGTAGCCCAAATGAGATCAATGAGATTCAAATCCGGAAGGTAGTGTGGAAGTCGCGAAACGTTATGTCCGTGTTCAAGCAAAGCCTCATCAACTCGTATAATTCGGGTGGTTTGAGCATGTCAGGGGTGAACAAAGTGTTTTTTTCGTGCAGCCACTTCATCATGTCAGCCTTTCTAGAATTTGTGTTGGAGCTGGTTTAATTTGAATATTATGCTGTGGAGCATTATCGGTCACGGCTATCGAATTCACAGGTAAATTTGAGATCAACTTTTCTTGTAACCACTCTTGATAACTGGTTTTTTGTTAGGCGATGACATTTTTTGAGAAACAACACAGAAATTATTCGGACAATGCCAAAAGCCAACAGAATTGGAGGACAACTAATGATACGTCTCAGTACAGATAATTTATGTCTTGCAAGAGCTGTACTCAATACTGGAAGGTAGCATTGAAAATGAGTTTGTGTGCATGGGGGCGGGTTCTCCATCACGTTTGGAGCTTGCAGTATTTATGCAGTGCAAAATAACGTCAATCAACGGTATTATTGTAACTTGCTATTTGAATTTTGGAGTGTGAGATCTTTGAGTTGATCTTGCGGAAGCCTGAGCCTACTAATATTAAATTCAAGACTGGCGTCTCTGAGCTTTTGGATTAGTTTTGTATCATTTGAAAGTTTGATGGTGTTAGTGGTAACTATTAAATTCCCTTGATGTTTACTCCAGGTAATGGGTTACATAGTTACTGAATAAATAGATAATTTATTATACATCAACACTTGTTATGAACAGTTTGCAACTTTCGCAATAAAGTATTTGAGGATGTAGAGCGAATTGGTAATAAAGATGAGATTTTCAACTATCTTTCTAATATCTATTCTCAACTGAAAGGTTCTAAAGTGGCTCAGTTCCAGAAAGGAATGTTCAGAGTTTGATATTAGTTTCAATCAACTTCTTGATCTAATGTTGATTCTAGTTCTGTGCCAAATTGTTCTGCTCAGAAGAGATAAAATATTCATCGCGTTATTTTTTGCCACATATTTTTTCAACGACTCCCATACTAATTCAATTGAGTTGGGGTCAGGTGATATGATGGAAGTTTCAAATCTGAGTGTCGGATTCATTCTCTTATTCAGTCATCCATCCATCCATATCTGGACATTTGTGAACATTGTGTTATGCAGCGATATCAACAACAAGAATGCTATTTGGTGTTGGATTTAATATGAGTTTTTCTTTGAAGCCACCTGTTTTGTATTCGATTTAGACTTCCACAAAACCATTCTCGACACTATATTTCATATTTGTTCTTTCGTTGCTATCGTCACTTCAACTTCTTGAGTGGATATACTTTGTATCCATTTATAAAAAAGTTTAAAAAAGTTTCTTCTGTGTGATCAAATTGCGGGCTCTTCCAAAAACAATTTTCGATGCTCCTCACAGTTTTATGTGATACCTTATGTAATTATAATCTTGAACAAATTTTCTGTGTATACGGGCGTAAAGTATTTATCCATGTATATTGAATTGCTAACACAGAACTAGAAGTATTATATATTTGTGATAAGAAAGAAGAACTAGATTTCCTTGAAGAATTAGGAATTAGGAGAAGCTTAAGAGACCCACAATATGAAGTCATTATTGAACAGATAAATCTAGCAAGCTCTCCACTATTAAACTGTCTCCATAACCATTGTAAAGATCAGCAGATGATATAGTTTTCCTTGGTTTCCTATATCCTTGCATAGTTAATACAGATCTTGAGTAGGAAAAAAGATATTCCGGATATCCCCATAGTGCTAATTATAATACCTAATATATTCTATTATCATATTTTCTTGTTCCTATTCACATACAGAGTTCGGCAAAAGTCCGACAAATATCGAGGAAAATATGAATTTTTTGGAAAATCTTTTCATACTACAAATTTCACTTCAACTTAAACTATAATTTGAGAATATACAGGTTGTTCCAATAAAGTGTGGCGTATCAAAGTTATATTTTTTTCTTATGGAACACCCCATATTTTATTGCATTTTCTGATTGCCCCTGAAAAATGTAATACTCCTTCATAATAGTTCTCTATACCTAAATACAGAGGGTTCTGAGTTATGCTGACTTTTTTAAAAATGTGAACATTTCGAAAAAAATAAATAACTCATTGATTCTAGCAAAATTTCTCTTACATCTAAATAATTGAACATTCGTTGAATGTATTCCACGATTGAGTACTAAATATCTCTTTACAGGGTGTTCAGAATTTTCAGTTTCATTATTAGATCATTCAATGTGCAGTATCAGGATTATTTTAATTGGAACAATTTTAATAATGCATCATATTCAAAAAAATATCCTCTTTCGAATGGTGTGAGGGTCTCCTATACCTATAGTCAAACGCACTCTTATCGTGCGGGTTCAAAGGTCACTAACGATATGTTTCAAATCAAAAAACACAGAGGTTACCAAAATGTGAGATAACAAATACACCCGGAGAGAAGAAGAAGAAGATTATTTTAACTAACATGAAGATAGCTACATAGACGTACCAAGATATATTGTCACTTTGATTTGTCAAACTGACATTTAAATAAAAACTTCGCTGGTGAAAGACTTTTTAGAATCGCTGAAAACTAAATACATATCCTTCTTTTTCCCGTCAAAATTGCATAAGTCTGTCTTATTTATCTTACGGACTTTATTTGGAAGTTATAATTAAACGTAATAAAAAAAAAACATAAACTGTGAGTATGTCTTTGATGAATCGTATGACCCGCACGATAAGAGTGCCTTTGACTATAGGTATTATACTTTTCGTGCAATTTACAATTTTCTTCAATTTTATGCTAAATCGATTTTAAAACATCTGTAATTCTCTCTAAATTTCAAACTAATGATCTTGGCATAGTTGTTGCAAGAAACTTAATAGATCACGTTTTAAGCTTCCAGAAAATATAGGGTCTTGCTATCCTATACCAAGTGGTTAAAAAGATATAGCCACTCTCACAGAAAAGTCACTATCCACTTACACATTTTATGAAATAATAAAAAACAAAAATTATTATGTTAATTATTTTCAAAGAAAATGATTTGGTGCCAGACTTTCTCGCTTCCCTGTATAATACATAGAACACAACTTTATGCTAAAATACTTTTCATCCGTGTTATTCGAGTAAGACTGTGAGCATTTATTATGATTCTTAGTGTATGCCAGAGTTAGCAGTCACTTTCAAGGTCATTTATTTTGTCCCTTCAACATCAAAAGATTTTCACCGAGCTTCCATTCTTGTTGTTGTGTGTATTCTTTGTTCAAGTGAAATATGTTGATGCAATTTGTTTCTAAGAAGATAGGGAATATTATTTTCAACAAGTGAGTTTGAAATAAGCTACAAGTTTAATGTATGTAGGTATACAGTGGCGGATTAGCGTAGGGACTCAAGCACCGGGCCCAGCGAAGCTTCGGCCGAGAGGCCCCGTGATACAGTAAAAATGTTATGGTGAGAAAAACTAGAGAAAAAATCAAAAACTTTATTCTACTATTGTTGATAATAACTATTTATGCCATCAGTTACGAAATGCCTAATTTTGTGTAACGCGTGAGATTTTTGAGGAACGAACGAAGTGAGTTTCGCAAAAACTTACAAGTTACACAAAATTTCATTTCGTAACGTATTGCATACAAGATTTTTCTAATTTTGAAGAAAGTAATAAAAAATAAAATTTAATATAATTGATAAAAATTTAGAAAACATAAATTTAGTTTGTTGCTGTTACTTCATGTTAGTTGTCAGTTTGACATTTTGTAAAAAAGTCTAGACGGAAGGTTTTTAGGCGAGATTGATATATTTTTAGTTTTATTTTAAAAAAATGTGATTCAAGTTCTGAAGAGCTACCAAGCGATAATGAAGAGGCAGCAGGTAATGCTGTATTATCAGTAATTCCCAAAAAGTCAAAGGCAGTTTATGATTTGGCATACGAAAAATTTGTTACGTGGTGTGATGAGAAGAAAATTAAACATGTTAATGAGAAAGTTTTACTTGCATATTTTGAGGGTAAGAAAGATCTAAAAGTTTCCTCATTATGGACACTTTACTCAATGTTAAGGTCTGAACTAAATCTGAAAAGGAATATTGATATTAAAAAATATACAAATTTGGTAGCATATATTAAAAGGCAAGCGGACGGGTACAGTGCTGGAAAGTCAAAAGTTTTTATTAAAGAAGATTTTGCCAAATTATTAGTGGAAGCTGATGACAAAGAATACTTAATGGCTAAGGTTGCAATGATAATTGGAATGGCAGGAGCATGCAGAAAAGCAGAATTAACATTTCTTCCAGTTGAAAATGTTATAGACGAAGGAAGCCATTTTCGTGTTGATATCCCACCTTCAAAAACAAAAGTTATACGGCAGTTTGCAATTACCAATGGAGACATTGAAAATACGAATCTTGTTGAAATATTAAGAAAATATATTAAGTTGCGTCCCCAGGTTCTTAAGCACAACAGATTTTTTGTAAAATATGCGAATGGAAAATGTACCAGAAATCCTGTGGGAATTAACACATTTAGCAGTCTGCCAAAAGTTACTGCACAATTTCTTGGTCTTTCAAATCCTGTTCTATATACTGGCCACTGCTTCAGAAGAAGCTCTGCCACTTTCCTAGCAGACAGTGGCGCTGATATTTTAAAATTAAAGAGGCATGGAGGTTGGAAATCTACCTCTGTTGCGGAGGGATATGTTGAAAATTCCATGAATAATAAAAAACTTATAGCGCAAGAAATATTTGGTGAAACATCTAATGCAATGTGCGCCGCTTCCCAAATAACAGCAAGTTCGAGCAATGAAAAAAATATGTCGTCGGGAATTAATTTGATTACATAATTGCAATAATTGTGTTATCAATATTTATAATAATTAATTAATTTATAATTCATGTGTTTTTAACTTGTATTATAACAGTTTAATAAATAGAATAATTCTTTTTGTCACTATGTCACTTTGAAATACATTTTTCGTCACCAATTGCATAAAACTAGTTACAACTAGTTATGAGAACTAGTTACAAAAAGTAAGACGTTTCATAATGTCAATCAGTTTTAAAAAGTGTCACTTTATATGTGAAAATTAGAAAAAATATTTTAATAAAGCTCGTTGGTAAAGTTTTTGTATTACTTTTTCTTATTTGAGGTTTTTCTCCGCCCTCAAGTTGCCCCCGCTCGATTTAGTACCGGGTCTCGCAGTAGTTGAACCCGCCACTGTATGTAGGTATACCTAGGTACCTACTGAGCAGTTGGTTCATGAAACAGGTTTGGCTATGGAAGGGATCCTTGTGGGACACTGGGGTAGGTTGATTGCTTATGATGATTTAATTGCGTCTATTGAATTTCTTACAACAAATCCAATCAAATAATATCCTGTTTGTACGTAATGAATAATTCTCATATTATATGATTAAGGACAAGTTAGAGGCAGGTCGGTAAGTATATATATTGTTGGAAATCTTTCCGTTTTATAATGAATTTAATGCGATAACACCGTTTGTTACCGCCAGGACTTTCAGAGTCAATACCTTATCCACATTTTCTTGCAAGAAATAAGAGTGCTGCATCAGACCAGGAATAGGCACTAGCTTCCGATGGGTCGTTCAAGTATTACGTAAGCACTACTGGGAGTCGGCGGTCCTTGTTTTGCTTATTTTTGATGAAATGGGGAATGGGTAAATGGTTGTAATAAATCTACTTGGGAAATATTTAAACGGCCTCTGATTGAATTTTGGTGAAGTTATATGGTCCATTCCAACACATTTACACATGCTTCGGAGACTCTCACTAAGCTACAACAGGTTTACCTACCTACTGGTCATTTTAGACTGAACGGTCGGAAGATTTAACAAACCGTTTTTGGAAGTTACTAAGTCATCATAGATTATACTTTGTCCGAAATAAGTCCTCCATGTTCGGAAAGGTTTCACTCCCGCTCGTGAAAGATAATTTCTGTACTAAGCACACCAACGACTCCACACACTGATTGACTGTATCGTGAACATAAGATAACTCCATCGCGTTTAATAAGTGTTACTTTATATATTTTTGTAAGTAGACCAAGAGAAGGAAAGAAAGATATGGCGAATCGACTTCAACTTATTTCTTTTTCTATTGACTGTACTTTTCAGCTTTTAACACATGATCCTCTGCTATATATGCTCTATATACATTGACTCCTGGGAAATCATCGCGATACAAAATGAACTATACCAACATTAATTTTTTTCTTTATTTGGTTTATAATGATTGGAAAACTTTTTGGGAGGTCCTAAAATTCGATCCAACTGTATGTCAGAATAATGAGCACCATTAATAGACAGAAGTACACTTAGATTTTTTTGTTAATAATAGATAGTGCCGATTTTAGATAATGCACTGCCTTTTAAGTATTATATGAAAACTATCGTGAACATTTTCATTAATAGGTATTGTTTAGATAAGAATTTGTGATTTGCATACATAAGTGGAAACAGGCTCGATTAGGAAAATTTGCTATACGAGTTTAAAAATTAATTATTATATAAATGACGGTTTACTCCGTATATTGAATTGTTATAAATAAATTAACACAGTGAAAAATAGACTTTTTTATATTTATTCTCATTTTCCAACCCCCCTCTGAATATACAAAACTTGCATCTAACGCATATTTCAACAGCGTGGAAGAACTAAATAGCCCTCCCTCAACAGCTATGGTTCTTTGCACCTTATTGAGCCCTACATATCATCATCACTAAAACTATGAACGGGAAGGGATTATGCCTTATTAGCGAGATTTGGCTGGTTCAAATTAGTTTTTTATTTGTTGCTTCTTGCTTTCCCGACACGTTTTCTGAATTTTTTAAAAAGAATTCTCGCCAACCTTATATTAACAAGTGAAGATGGAATTTCCTTTGGAATTAAGGGTAGGAATGGAAATACGGGACACTTCAACCCTTCTATTTGAATTCTTGCACCTTGAACATTTAATTATTTGAGAGAAACGAAGTACCAAACATAGAGAAATATTTTATTTTGTCTATAGTACCAAACTTTTAAAAATGGATAAGGCAACAGCGCTTACCATCATACAAAAACCGGGCCTCGGCGACCACGCGGTAAACGAGCAAGTTTAATCCTAGTTTCAAATAGAGATAGGTATAAATATATTTACCGATAGACATCGGGTGAACACTTCACACTAGATTCAGATTAGAGTTTGTATGAAATGAATAAAAAGAGTACTTAACCTCCAGTGATCATATCGCCAAAAGGGTTGAGCTAACACTAACCCGGCTAAGCGGCTAACTGCCTTTCGTTGGCGCTGTTTTAGCGGCAAGTGACTCGGAAGGTACCGATTGGTTCCACGAGCATTCACAAAAGGCTTGATATAAAATTGGAACTTTTGCCTTCATGAAAAATTAAGGTACAGTGTAAAGGCCGTATGACATTATGTAGTTTTCGATATTGTTTTGTACAGTTTCCTGTACAGGAAACTTTATGTCCATTAAATTGTGTATGACACTATGTAGGTTTTCGATATTGAAATTAACAAAAATAACGCCTCTGATTGGTGGTAGAGCTGTCAATTCATTGTCAATGTCAATTGATATTTACGACTTCAATTCATTGTATAAACATAAACTTGACTTTACTCATTTAATTGATTTCGTTTCCATTTTAAAACTAAAACTATGTCTTGGACGAAAGTCGCTACCCTTAACCTCATAGAGCTATATGGACACCATCCAAATTTGTACGAAATTACATCTACAAAGTACAAGAATAAGCACGCACGGTCGAGTTGCAAATAGTTTGGAATATCATTGTATATCCAACTATAGCCGCAGCACATGCGTTCACATACGTTCAACTCCATAATAACAGGAAACCGAATAAAATAATTCCAGCTAACCAAGGAATGAGTTAGGTTAGGCTAAACATAAACAAGACACAATGTGACACCGGCACGATATTTGATCTATTGCGCAGAAACTAGCGCAGAAAGGAGTGTATTGGCGCTCTCTTGCTTTTCCTATATGAATAGTATAATAATAAATCCTGATCTTCCTCTTCCTCCAATAAAATTCGTTTGATAATTCTATTCTTATTGGCAGAAATTCTACATCCTTCTTTCTTAACAGCAAAAAAAGTACTGATCTGTTATTCTGTCGCATGCTACGAACGAGCCCTCTAGGTTTCTCCTGTCCTATCTCGGTCGCTTGACTCTTGCCTCGGCCTGCATGTCTCTGCAGCGACTATCGAACGACTACCTTAAGAAACAACATCGCGGGGCCCATGAAAGTTCTCAAGTATTTTCACTTAAAGAAAGGAGCTGGTAATTATTAATTCAATAGCCTTTTTGACTTTGTCTAAATACGATTCTGATGATTTTATTCATCAAATTTAAGGTTAGCTATATGTCAAAATAGCAAAAAAAATAAACGACATAGGTATCCATAACCCGCATATACGTCACAAACGATTAAGCATATCAAGAAGGCTATTGAATTTCACCATCTGTCACTTGACTACTTTGACGTTCCACGTGAATTCAAAGTTTTTTGTTATATTTTTTGGTTATTCGGTAGGCGTAAATCAGGAAAAGCAGGAAACGCTTTATCAGTCCAAATTTTCTTCGTTCGTAATTATCCAAACACCCGTATTTTTATTATCTACTGTTCATATTTTGACACCATTTCATGATATAAACAAAAAAAAACTAAAAATGGATGTTTCACACATTTGCGAGTAGAAAATATATCAGGTTCATACTACATTTTTCGATTATGATTTTTGTCAAAAACTCACTACCTACTTTAATGCAAAGTGCTTGGCTTAAATATACATATTTTTTATCAGTTAATTAATATATCACAATGAGGTACATTATTGAAAAACAAATTGTTTTTATTACCATCAACTCTCTTGAATTTTGCCTATACAACATAAAGCAGTACCAATTATCACACAAACAGCACCGAGGCAAGTACCTGAAAGAAATATAAATTTCATCTTAGTTAATTAAAGATCTCCGTAAATTTTCAAAAATGTTTCAAATTCTCCAAATGTCCCTTTTAATACCCACAATTTTTTATCTTTCAGTTGAAATCATCAATGATAAGTACCTATTATTTAACAGCATTTAAAAAAAGTTACTGTTGAAAACGTCATTTCAGTTAATTCATAAAAAATACAGCTATAGGTACATGTCATTTTTGAAGTTACTTATACAGCGTGTCCATGGATGGAGTATCCTATAGGTGAAAAATTTTTAAATATTATTTTAGTGAAAAATATTATTCTTGATAAAAAGTTTTACTTGTTCTGAAACCTCATAAAATGAAATAAAATTCAAGTTTTTCAAAACCCGTCTCATTTTATGGCCAGTTTTATGAAAACCTGGAGTCTGACTTTTTGACATTTCTTCACATATTGGCTAATATCTCGGGAACCTTAAGGTTTGCAAGGTTCTAGTCTACGCAAGTTCATTCAGGATTGAATTTTCTATAAAAAGAAGGAATTTTGAAAATTATGACTCTTCGCGAATTAGTATGAGTTTCGGTGTGGATTTTCAAAACCTGAAAATTCTAAAATCAATATCTGAGGTTTTCCGAAGTGGAAAATTTCTCTTTTTATAGAGAATTCAATTCTGAATCGAATGGCGTATACTAGAACCTTGCAAACCTTGAGGTTCCCGAGATATTAGCCAATATGTGAAGAAATGTCAAAAAGTCAGACTCCAGGTTTTCATAAAACTTGGCATAAAATGAAAAAGGTTTTGAAAAACTTGAATTTTATTTCATTTTATGGGGTTTCAGAACAAGCAAAACTTTTTATCAAGAATAACATTTTCACTTAATTATTATTTAAAAAAATTTCACCTATAGGATACTCCATCCGTGGACACGCTGTATTAGTTCACAGAATAACCCACTTACATACAAGCAACTCCCTCGTTCTCATTAGAAACAGCTTCCATTATTTGGTGATAATCTCTAGAATAAATTGCTCCCACGAGGTCTGCTCATTTGTGTCATTTTCATATTTTTGCGTATTTGCAGCAGAGCTGTTTACATAGAGATTTGATGTTTAGTCATTCAAACCATTGAACTCTTTTTGTGTACATTATTTTGACTGTTTTCTTAGTGTGTGGTAGGTGCATACGGGCATGTTAACCTTCAACCGCTACCTACTGTAAAAATTTCTCACACAGCCACTACTATCGGTATGAAATACCGCTATGCATATGCCTATGTATATGTCGTAGGCATAATGTAAATTTAGGCTTTTTATAAATTGCCTAGGCATTTTACAAAAAACCGGCTAAACGCGAGCATAAAATGCATTTTTCGTAATGCCGACACCAATTCAGGCAAATTGATAAAATGCCGGCAAAACAAGAACAGAATAATGTATATCTTGTTATGACTGATTATTCTTAGGCATTTTATAATTGGCCAAAAACGGAGCCGTCAAAACGTGAATAGATATAAAATAAGTCGACTTTTTTAGATTGAATAGTACATTAGGTCTACAAGAGTTTAGGGACAGACATTAGGAATTGCACCGTGCATTGTTTGGAGCTGATCCGAAACTTGGATTAAAATCGACAAACTTGCCAGATTCTGTAATTGAAGAACTTCGAACAGAAGAGAAACTTGAAGATATAATGAATCCTTCACGAACCAACAACACTAACCGGGAAATACCAGAAGATAATCTTGATTCGGACTTAGAGAGTAGCATCCAACTCTACAATATGGAAGAAAATGCGACAGAGACTTTAAGTGATAGTATTGTATATTGTTGTGCTTGTGATGAAAAATTACAGAAAAATATAAATTCACTTGTGAGATATGTAATGCCACAATACATTCAAATTGTACAATTTTAAGTTACGGACCATCTTCAAAACTAGATACAATTTGTTCACTTTGTGCAACTCACAATAAAATTGAAATTGAGAGACAACAATCTTACTCTGGTCAGAAAAAAACAGCTGAAAGGATGACTGAGGCATCCAACAAAAAATTTAAGTCGATTGCGATAGGATCATATGTTTATTTAACAGTTCATAAGGTAGATCGAGGACCTCTCGATTCCAATAATTTAATTGCAAAAGTGATTGACCTGAAAAATAGCCTCTACAAAGTAGGTACTTCTAAAGGAATTCTTAAAACTTTATTTTCCAGAGATGATATTCGAGAAACCTCAGTAGGTTTTGAAGATGAAATTCCTGATCGACTAATTACTCTTTGAGAGGCAGTTGCATATCAGTCACGATTCGGTGTAGACCTAATGTACTATTCAATCTAAAAAAGTCGACTTATTTTATATCTATTCACGTTTTGACGGCTCCATTTTTGGCCAATTATAAAATGCCTAAGAATAATCAGTCATAACAAGATATACATTCTTCTGTTCTTGTTTTGCCGGCATTTTATCAATTTGCCTGAATTGGTGTCGGCATAACGAAGAATGCATTTTATGCTCGCGTTTTACCGGTTTTTTTGTAAAATGCCCATGATATTTATAAAAAGCCTTAATTTACATTATGCCTACGACATAATATATATTATGTTTTCTCCTTTTGAGATCGCTCATCATTTGGGTCGTTTCCTTCAGAATTTTTGTAATATTTGTAATAGAACTTTCATACGACTTCTCAGATCTCTTGATAAGCTAGGGTTCTAGTTATATCTTCGCTGCACAAATGCTTTAGATAAAGATATTACAAGTATTTTGAGGAAATCACAGCATTCCATAGGTTCCATGGGTTTACTGAACACATATTTACCATTTACATAAATACGGTAATTGGCCATCTATGGGTTTTCTTACAAGGAGAATAATTCTCGCGTTTCTCATCCAAACTATCCACACCTCCCTTGGTCAGATTATAGTCGGCAATAATTTCTGGTTTTCCTATGTCGGGATCATCTTTCAATGTAAGGTGTATGGGAGAAACTAGAAGCAGTGCCTTGTTCTTCTTTGGCACATATGAAAGCAGAGTAATAGTTAATTTATATGCGTGTAGTTTACTACCGATTTCTCTTATCTGGCAGAAAAGAGACAGGAATCACTGGTTTGTTCTTTTTTTTTAAATACCTAAAAATGTAAGTCCTCCTTTAAGGAGTTCTGTTACAAGTTTCATACTGCTTAACCAATGGCCTACTTAACATTTGTTACTTTTTTCGATGGGCTCAGCTTGCAGCTTCTTTTCTGTTGCTGATAGACCTTGACCATTTGAGTTTTTTCCATAATAAATGTGAGCATTATAAAGATTCCTGCCATCTGTGGGGCAAATAATTTTGATACTGTAACGTTTATTCTAATTTATATTTACAATTAATTTATATTTACAGATTTATATTCATATACAGTCCTTATTTAATAATTTATATGTCACACTAAACACACACTAACTATAATTTATATGAGAGTCACTTAATAAACACTTTATCGAGGCGCGATTGCTTTCTTTCAGTATCGACACTAACTGACTAACTAACCCCGCTGCGATGCTCGTCGCCTATTTATACTCGCACGTATGTAGTTCTAGTAAACTCTCGAACTCGAAGTTCTGGTGGATGCGCCGGGTTTTTCTAGATGTTACGTTTTCCAGATCATTCTTGAAAATACGGCGGAGGAGCCATAGTCGTATCATATGGGAATTTCACTGGGGGCACTAATTGAGCACATTAATGCAGCAGCTCGCGTAACAATACCATATATTTTGCAGCTTTTTGTAGCATGTACATTTTGAAACTGCATCGTCCTCTGTAAGCTACTAGGCTCTTATCGACGCAAACTTATGGCCTGAGGGAGAAATTATTCTGAGAATTTTCAATGAACATTTTGAAAAGTTCTGAAATGGCTGCAGTTATATCTTCTTGCATCACTGTATCTGTAAAGTAGGGAGGGTGAGTGTAGGCTCACAGCACTTAGGCCACATGTGACCCATTGTACAACCTCCCGAGGAGTTGTCATCGTCCATCCTGTCCTTTCCAGAAAGGTGGACAGGTCACTAGGAGACATATCCTTTATATTGGCAGGTGTAGGCCAAGACTCACCGAACACACACTTTCTTATTGACGATAACTCCGCATACTCGCATAACACATGCCTGACAGTTTCATCTTTCTGTTCACACATCCTGAATAGAGGTGTGTCTACTAGCCCCATAGTATGGAGGTGTTTCCTTAGTTGACAGTGGCCAGTCATAAATCCTACTGGGGAGCAATAGCATGGGGACCGAAGGTTATACTAGCAACAGGCATCCAAAAAGTATATCAAATACAGCGAATGGCTTGTTTAAACATCACAGGAGCCATGAAAACAACACCAACCGCGACAATTAATTACTGGTCTGACCCCTCTGGACCTGTACGTCAAGGAGGTTGCGTTAATGGCCATAGTACGATTGCGCACGGCTGGTGTAAGCCCCGAAGTGGGAGTGGGTCAATTGAGGCTAAGCCAATGGCAAGAAGTGCTTACTGCGCTACATCTGCTGCACACAGCCAATGATGCAATTGAAGCCAGGTTTGTGTTTAATAAACCCTACAAAATACAAATAATACGAAACACAGAGTCAGATGCTGCAAATGCAATACGCATATATACAGATGGCTCAAAAACGAAAGAAGGCTCAGAAGTGGAGTTTACTCCAGAGCACTAAGCCTAAGGATTAAGTGGGGAATGGGAAGAAGTACCAGCGTGGTTCAAACAGAACTGGCTAGTATCTCAATTGCCACAAAAGAATTAACCAGAAAAGGAATTTCTGGCAAAAACATAACAATCTGCAATGACAGTAGACAAGCTCTATTAGCCTTGATCAGACGTGTAATAATGGGGCTAGTACTAGAGTGCCACCAAGAATTAGCTAACACTAGGTGGGATGAAATCAAAGGATACAGTCTTGACAGGATCACCCTGGGCGAAGAAATATTTAGCGATGACCAGGAAAAACCCATCTTCTTGCATTCATTCTACCCTATCCAGCTCATTATCAAATCTCAATACAATCAGAAATGCCTCAAATATCTTTCTTGGGATCTTACATCTGAAAACATCTGTACCCGTACCGTAAGTACCGAACAATTCTTCTATACTCTTTTTTCCTGACTTGAAAACTTCGGTGTAAATGAGCAATCCCAAAAAAGCTTTCATCTCTATGGCGTCTAATACTGTCAATGTTGAGTAATTCGGCCTCTTTTACTTTGCACTACATTGTGGCAGTTTACTGTTTGTCCACTGAACAATTTCATTAATCTAATAGTAAATCCCAAAGTTGAATGGGGCTTGCAATATCACCCAGTGCTGCTGCAGGGCCTTATAATCCAGGTGAAGTCTTTTTTAGAATTGTATGGAAGTGGTGCAAACAAAATAAAACTCATAGTTTTAGAACTTACCATCTAGTTAGATTTTTCTTCTCCCACCACTAAAAAACAATTTGATTAAAATTATCCCAGGTACCAACGTAGTTCTCATCATTTTCTTCTAAATTTTCATCTTCAGATTGTTCAGACTCCTTAACATATAGTCACTTTCATCTTCCGTCATAATCGCTTATTATGCAAAGCACCACTCCTCAACTCCTCAACGAATAAAAAAAAATGTTCCTAACACTTCCGCTACTTCCCGGTATGGGATACGGCTATTTTCAAAGATGAATCATATCTCACTCGTGCTGCTACACTAAATACCATCAAAGATAATACCACATTGACACGGACCTAGAAAGTATTGGGAACGCCAAGGTCCACAGGCATTTATTTAAAAACTTATCAAGTAAAATATAACTGTAGGGGTATGAGATACCGGTAGGTAGCAGTAAGCATTTGACGGTTCATTGAAGGTTGAAGATGCTCCGTGAATAACTTCAAAAATTATAAAAGTTAACTCACCCTGTATTTCTTATGGAGATTTTGAAAAGGTTCGCTTCTATGTGAGTGGTGCTTAGGTAGATATAGTACCTATATACAGTTACTGTTACGGATTTAAGACAATTTCCAGTCTGAGAATCAGTTGCTTAGGTATATTATATTCCTGAGTATTGATGATGTTACATTGAATTCAAATATCAGTAAATTAATTGACTTCATATGGTTATTTTTATTTATTTCATTTAATTAATTGCAAAGACACTGTACCTAAGTTTGGTAATTCTCCTTGATGAAACCATCCTGAAATAGCAGTGAAGACAAATGTTAAGGAATTGGCCACTGGTACTGCTAATGTTAAATCTGCTACATTTATAGTAATGTAAAACATTACTGACCCTAACTGGTTGAATAACAATGGAAATAGGTACTGAAAAAATGTGATGTTTTGTTATATAGAGACGTTTTAGTTCGTTTTATAAAATTTTGTAATTAATATACAGTGCTCTGGAATAGGTGCTATCCCCCCTCATCAAAACGCTAGCCTTGACCTGAGCTAGTGTTTCCTAGTATTTCTTCAATCACAAATTAATGTTGACCATTACTCCCTAACAAATACATTTTTTTATTGTGCCACATAGTAGTGGATCATAGTCTCCTAACTTATAGGTAAAACAGAAAATATAAGACCTGCCTTTGGTTCAATGGGAAATGACATAATATTAAAATAGGTAAGTAATAATAATTAGTCCAACCAAAATGGCCATTAAACAAGGTCCTTCAGGCTGTTATCATTACAATCTTCATTATAATAGACTTAAAAATAAAAAGAGTAACATTTTAGTGTATTCTCAAAAAAGGGGAAAATCCAAAAGATCATTCTTTTAATTTATTGACAGTAGTTTTAGCCAGTCTACTAATGTGATTTTTATAATAGTCATTGGGATTTTTTAGGTAAAATCTGAACATTCTTTTCTCTTCTTAGTTAGTGGTATGAATGGTAGCTCAAAATTGTTGAAGTGAATTTGTTCATAGGGGGAATTTTCTATAATAGCTGATTCTAGCAACATGTTAAACTGTAATGACATTGACAGTTGTTCAGGCACGTTCAAGTGTATTTTCCTGCTTCTAAGTATGCTTTGTTATTTTTTTACTTCCTCTATGTTACATTTACTTAGATTAACTCTTTATGCATCAATGAAAAATATCTGTTATTTTCAAATTAATGGAAATTTCTATTGCTCAGTGTTGACAAGCTAATATTAAAAACAACAAAGTTTATTCCTTATTGCTTTTAAGCTTCAAGTTAGATTTCAAGAATTCTATAGGTAGGTACCTACCTACATATTGTGTTTACATCTGTAGGATTTTTTACTTATACATGTTATTGAACCAAAGTGTTACTACATTTTTAAGATAAGTATTTCGATAGCTTTTGAATGTGGTATTCTATCACAAAATGTACTTCCTCATTTGAAAAGGAATAATCATTGCCATGTGAAGAGGGATAAAGTATGGTTCAAAACTGGTACATTATATATAGCATGTTCTAATTATTATAAATACTTAAGAGGAGGGTACCACTTATTCCAGCTCAACATATACAACTTTTTAATGTTTACCTCAAAATTTGTGGCTAAAAACTTCAATTCTAGGAAAAATTGAGCTAATTTGCTATCTGCTTGAATTTTAACTATTCCTTTGGACTTCTTTTTAATTATTGGATTTGTCCATCCCCACAATAGTCCAGTAAAAATTAAACTACCTAAAATATATTCTAAAGTTGCTTTTGTTGCTGTTTTCATATCAACTACATTACTTACATATTTGAATGAGCATATTGGAGAAATATTTTTTTTTCGAATAAATGTATTGTTACTCGTGATAGTTAATCTCAATCATTAAAAGTTATTGTTCATCAAAGTTTATGTATAATGTACTATCAAATAAATTCAAATTTTGGAAAACAAAATATTAGCTGCGTGCGGTATTTGCCATAGACAAAATATTTCTCTATGGTACTTGCCATAGACAAAATAAAAGAGACGGATTGAAGCATAGGCGGCGTTTCTGCGCCGCCACCCGCGCATCGAGTCGCTGCGGTCGCGAGAACTACAAGACTTTTTACATAAGGAGTATGGAGGGTAGAGGTAACGAGAACCGTCTTGTAGGGGGGGAGAGTTGAAAAAGTGTCCAGCTGTATACT
>CAJUYG010001584.1:0-13787 GCA_910591675.1 Galerucella calmariensis | reverse complement strand
TGCCTACAACCCTGATAATATCATCATAATTATTGGTTTTTCTTTCTAGGTCAGTACACCACAGGTAGAGGTTCCTCCGGTGTAGGTTTAACAGCATCAGTTATGAAAGATCCAATGACAGGAGAAATGATGCTGGAAGGTGGAGCACTAGTACTGGCTGACCAAGGGGTATGTTGTATTGACGAATTTGATAAAATGGCTGACGAAGATAGAACTGCCATTCACGAAGTTATGGAACAACAAACCATTAGTATTGCTAAGGTATTTAAACTACAGTTTATAACCATTCCACATTCATTTCATCAGTATTAGATTTCATGTAATCAATAGTGATAAAAATGTATGTTCAAATGAGTAGGTGTATTGAACTACAGAAAAAGACAAACAGTGTATTGCAAAATTAATTTAATATAATACAATGATGTAAAAAGCAAAAAGATGAAATGAACAATAATAAAACAAAGAAATGTTGAAATGGGACTGGCATTTTTTAAATCTTTTGGCTCAACTTTTCTTTATGTCAAAACTTGCATAATATTGACAGGGTAATTTACAAAAACAATTTAGTAAATCAGGAGATTATGACTATCATCAATAATATATTGTTTATTTATATAGGCAATTTTAATTAGCTTATAAACTTATAGTCCAGCCAAATAACACTTTTATGAAGAGAAAATTGTTAACAGGATAGGAACAGTTGGAAATGGTGAATAGGCGTATAATGAACGTTAAAAAAATAAATGCGTGAGCAGGGGTGTTTCCAGATATTTTTGGGGGGTGATAAGGGTGTATTATTGCGATTTACGGCGAAAGTTGACGTCGGAGCGAAAAGTGTACAAAAAAAAAAGTGGTACATCATAAAAAGCTCTACAACTTTTGTATTGATGATTTTTTCATATAACCTCAAAATCTCCGAGAAAAACGCGAAAAACCGCTTTTATCGTTTTTTATTTTTCATTTACACAATAATAATTTTATTTTGACGAAACTTCCGAGATAATCACGTTTTCCGGCCCAAAAAAATATTTTCCAAATTGAAATTCTCCTTTGGAAAATTGTCGTAAATACTTCATTCATGTCGCCATTTTTTCGTCTTGAGCTATACTTTCTCGTGAAATAATAAAATAATACAGTCCCTATTTAGAAACATGTTCAAAAATTGGAAAAATCAAAAATTGAATTCTGCAACCATCTTTTTTTTATTGAATGTTAATAATTTGTTTGAATCTCCAAATAATTCTTAAAAACCAATTGCATTATTCAATTGTACGAAAAAAAAAAGATCCTTAGTGTTATTATTTGATGCAAGCAAAACTTTATTATAATATTCACCTTAATTGTAATTGTAATTTTATTATCTTCTTCTTCTTCTTCTTTTACTTCTTTGATATCGCTCGGATAACCTGAGGATTCTACTGATAATTGATTTTCAGTGATTAAGCAAAGGCCTGGATGCTCCTTTTCAGCAGAATTATCTTCAGATTCATCGAAATCTTCTGAAACGCGGCATGAGAATTGAATTGAATTATCGACAATAACTTCTTTCCAGCCCCCACTTGTTGTTGGTGTCGTTTCTTTTCCAAGCCACGCTTGAAGCTGGTAGAAAAGTCTATAAGAGTGTTGTGTAGCCGCACGATCAGTGGGTGGTAATTTGTCCAGTCTGAATGTTGACTTTGCAGTTGATTTCATATACAATTGAAATCTCGATTAATTCAGAGATAATTCTGGTGCAATAATTGTTGGATCTGCGTCAGAGGTTAGGTCTGAATCGTTTTCGACTTTTCGCAAGATATATGACGTGATACTAAATTTCAAGAATATCGTCAATTTTTGGGAGACATCATTAAAATAGAATCATATTTATCGTGATCCCACACCTGCTCAGAAACGACACTGTGAGGCATACCGACCCCCTTCCTTGGGTACGCTTTGACGGGATCAGCTGTTTTATATAGTTGAAAGAGAGACGGGAGACTGGAAGGAGATAACAGCGGCTCCTGTATGGAATCTTGTATACTAGACGAGATATTCAAATGAAAAATCATTATTCCACTTGTATGTTCATAGTAGGTAATACTGTTAAAATTTGGAATATCTAATCAAATAATGAAACAAAGAATCTTTTGAATTTTTTTTCGATACAATTATTGAATAGTGCAATTAGTTTTCAAGAATTATTTGGAAATTTGAAAAAATTTATTAACATTCAGTAAAAAAAGATGGTTACAGAATTCATTTTTTGATTTTTCCAATTTTTGAGCATGTTTCTAAATGGAGACTGTATATTTTCAATATTTCACAAGAAAGTAGGTATAACTCAAGACGAAAAAATGGCGACATGAATGAAGTCTCTACGACAATTTTCCAAAGGAGAATTTAAATTTGAAAAATATTTTTTTGGGCCGGAAAACGGGATTATCTCGGAAGTCTCTTGATATTTTTATCTGAAAAAATTTGTGGACTTTTCGGAAACAAGAAGGTATGCTTCCACCAAGTTTCGTCAAAATAAAATTATTATTGTGTAAATTAAATATAAAAAACGATAAAAGCGGTTTTTCGAATTTTCTCGGAGATTTTGAGGTTATAATATGAAAATATCATAAATACAAAAGTTGTAGACCTTTCTATGATCCAACACTTTTCTGTTGTACACGTTTCTATCCGACGTCAACTTTCGCCGGAAATCGCAATAATCCAAAATTCCACCCCTTTTCACCCCCAAATATATCTGGAAACACCCCTGCTGACGCATTTATTTTTTTTAAGTTTATTATACGCCTCTTCACCATTTTCAACTGTTCCCATCCCGTTAACAATTTTGTTTTTTTTCTCTTCAAAGTGAGCTAATTCGACTAGTCTATTAGTACTGTAAACCTTTAAATATTCATTACTCCAAACTGTTTACCTTTGAAAATTGTTGACTTTTTTCCAGTTGTCTATTATTTGCAGTTCGTATGGGACAACCTCCATAGTTGGTTCCATAATGATTCTGGTATCTAAACAATTTTATTTATCACAAATATAATTCTATTTAAATATAAGATTTATATTACTTTCATACTATTATCGACAACTTGGAATAGCTAAATGCACTCCAATACTTCTTACACACACTCTTTTCTTGAAGATAATAGTTGCTTTTTTTCTACCACCAATCGAAGCTAACCTAAGTTGAACTTAGCTAAGCTACCGTTCGTTTTGCCAATGAAGTTAGATTTACTAAGATCAACTGACTTCCCCCCTTGCCTCCGCCAAGTATGCCGGATTTTTGACTTAGCAAAATTTCTTAGCTAAGTTCAATAGCGAATGCAAGAAAAGTACTCATTTTTGACATCTGATAAAGATTCTAACCTCAAAAAACATATTTGGAGTTCTTTTAATAGAATTCGTTTTGAACTTTTATTTTAATTCATAATGGTTCACCTTTCTCGAGACTGTTGTATTGTTCCAAATGTATATCCAGTAAATCCATTTTGTGAGCTACTAGTTTCCTAATAGGTATTACTGGTAATTTTTATTTTTATTAACCCAAGTTGAAAGTCCTGATTCAATAAATTTTTGATTTATTAATTTGTTTACCTTTCCATCTTTGTTTGTTTGCAAATGCGCTTGCGTCGATATTGTCGACTTTACAGCGATTGAAATGTACAATTCAGCTCAGCTAAGAATTATGTAGTTAGCTAAGCTAAGCCGGGGGATAGAAAAAAAGCAACTATTATTGTTGTTTCTTGTGGTGGTCCTCTGCCATAGTGGGATACAAACAAATGTTCATCAACTTATTTAGTCTATGATCTAGAACTTAATCATTAATTCAATAAATATATGTTTAAAAAAATTACCTTCCCAAATCCTTTGTTCCAACCAAATTAAAAGCTGTTCTTCCTGGATTAATTTTAGGCTGGTATTATGACAACCTTAAATGCGAGAGTTTCAATCTTAGCAGCCGCCAATCCAGCTTATGGTCGTTATAATCCAAAAAGAACTATAGAACAAAATATACAACTACCAGCCGCTCTTCTATCACGTTTCGACTTGCTATGGCTTATTCAAGATAAAGCTAACCGCGATAATGACTTGAAACTGGCTCAACACATTACATATGTTCATCAACATAGCAAACAACCTCCAATGGAAGTCGAAGCTTTAGACATGAAAGTTATGAGAAAATATATAGCAATGTGTAAAATGAAGGATCCAGCAATACCTGAGGAGTTAACCGATTTTATTGTCAGTAAGTCAGTTTTTATTGTTTGAAGTTACACTCGTCGGGCAAAGCTGTCTCGTCTCAAAAAAGACCGATGATTATTCACTTGTCCACGTATTATGTAGATCATTGACTGATTTAAAAACGCGGTATCAGGTATATTATGCCATTATGAACGATCTTAGACTCCGTTTCAAGTAAGAAAAACCCACGTGAAGATGCAGTTTTTAAGCATCAAGTCCTCTTCAGGGTTTGTTTTGAATTTAATATCAAGCGAGGTCGCGGTAGGGTCAGTTGTGCCCAAAGGATGGCCATTTGCTTAATTCCTACAGTGTATCGCAGTTCCGATCTTCGCAGAAATTGAGATTCAGGGAAAATACCACAGAAAACCTGCATCCATCATCCTGGCGAACCTGTTTCAAAACCAGTGCCTTATTGTGAAATTGACATATATTATTTAAATATGTAAAAATACACAAAATAAGAAATTGAAAAAATGTTGCCTTGACTGTGGATAACTTTTCCTTTCACACCAACAAGTTTTTTAGGAGGCATGGTTTTAGATCAAATAAAACACACAACACTCACAGATAAACTAGCTAAAGTCTTGAAATATTCAAAAATTGAAAATATTCGACAGCAAATAATTGCTTCAAACACTACCTCAAATGGCAATAACAAAAAGGATGCCGACATGAAACATCGTTTACATCGCCAGTAGCATAAAAGGTCGTTACAAGCGACATTGATGAACAAGACGGATTTTGGTTTCTGCGCAAGACAGTTGGCAAACTACACGTGGCTTCTTATGTGGAACAGAGTCTACATTGCATACTATATTGTTCATAGTACAAACAGGCGTATGAATCACTAATTGCATTTTCGATAATAATACAACAAGTGTGTTAATGATTATCGAAATCCGAATTTCTTCGATTTTGAGAAACGAATAGTTGTTTGGAAACAGCACGAGCGCGTAAGCGCGAGTGTGGTTTCCTAAAACAACAATTTGTTTCGAAAAAGAGAAGAAATTTTCGATAATCATTAATTACACGAGTTGTATTTGTCAAGATTATTTCTTGATACAATGATTCTGACGGTTCTTAAATAATTTGACATTTTCTGTCAGTCACTAGATTTTTAATATCGAATAAAACAACTAATGACAACGCGAAACACACATATAGGAAAATTGCATGTATCCAATCAGGTGCCGAAATACAAAATCGAAAACATGGTGTTTTCAGATATCAATCCTCATATTTAAACCAATCGAAGGCGCGTATTTTGTATTGAGTGAAATAATCGAGCAAAGTTTTGGTGGAATGGGATATATCCGTCACAATTGAATCAACTCTCATTATTTGACATATTATTGATATGCTGCAGTTAAAGTTCATTTAAAAATGGTCATAACAACGGAAGAAAAGTTGTTTTTGTTAGAGCATTATTTCCGTTCACACGGAAATAATCTCCCGAGGAACATATGTAAATGGGATATACTCGTGTATATGGGAAAGAAGAAATGGACATTCTAAAACACATAGATTGTGTCTTGAGGATATGTAACACTAATTGGGCAAGAGTGGCGCTAAAGTGCTTGATATCGACACAATTAAAATTGTTTTAAATACCTTTACATGGATGTTTATATTCGTACATTAAGGGTGTAATTCATAGTCGTCACTTGAGGGTCACTCATACTTATTGTATGCAGAGACACTTAACAGGCGAATAGTGAGGTTGAGTTTGAGTGTAATTTGAGTGAAATATGAGTACAGATTCCAGCTCCCTTGAGTGAAGTTTTCTAACCTATAAACCACGTTTGTACCTTACACTGTCATTTTTCGATATCAAAATTTTTTTGGTCGTTATTTGTCTGTTATGGTTTTAAATTTTTCAAGGAAATTGATACGATGGATGATTTTATTGATTTTGTAAATTATATACATGATGATAATGCTTACGGTTATCGTTCACCTAGGTTTGTAATCACATTGGTGTAGTAAAAAGCAAAATTATTAGATTCATTCATTTTTTAGACGGAACAATGCTCTCCACTTGAATTAAACTTGTGTGCCAGTGACACCCACGCCTTTTACTTTCCAGCTAAGCTAGCACAATCGGTTTTTTCATTTTCTATAAAAGAATATTTACGAATCGGCTCACTAAAGGCTAGTTTTTCGCTAGACGAATAGAGTTTTCTTTTGTTTTCTATTTTCTTAGGAAATAATGAACTTTAATGGAATAATATCTAGTATAAAAATTTAAAATAATCTAAAATTATCTATTAAATAACTAGCTTGAAAAATAAACTTTAAGAAATATATATGAACAGTAAAGAACTCAACTGAGAATAAAAAACTTGCAGATGGCTAATACACGAACTGAATACAAATTCGGATATGAATGCGATGCAACAGATGTCAGATGAACGTTAAATACATGCTTAAATCACAATTGTTAACCAAACGCAACCAAAAGTTCGTAATAATGACATTGATGCCAAACTTTCTTCACTCAAATTGAAGTATTACTTGAGTAATGACTGTGGATATGAAAAGTCGCCTCGAGCTAAACTTACACTAAGTCGAGTTTGAGTATAAGTGTCGACTATGAATTTCACCCTTAACTTAATTGAATGCATATTACCACATTTTAATGATACTGTTCTTTGAAGAACAAAAAATAATGAATATACCGCATGACCAAAGTTGCTTAACATTGAATATACCTTCTTATTGACTTGAATCGCAAAACTGATAATACTAAATATTTGTAGACGCTTATGTGGAATTGAGAAAAGATGCCCGCAACAATGCAGATATGACATTCACTTCAGCGAGGAACCTTTTGGGTATTTTGCGTCTTTCAACGGCGTTGGCACGTTTACGATTATCGAATATTGTTGAGAAAGATGATGTTAATGAGGCGATTAGGCTCCTGGAAATGAGTAAAGATTCTTTAAATCATACTTTCGATAACAGAGGACAGAGGTTTGTATGTTTTTGCTATTATTGTAAAATGTGAAGAAATTCAATTGATAGTATATTTGGCACTCAAATTTTGGAATTACAAATAGTTTTAAAAAAATCCTATTTGGGTCCATTATTATTTTCAATTCTCACTTCTCAATTTTATGAATATTTGAAATACATGAAAGCACATTTTTATGCTGATGATACAGAGTTTGCAAAAACTGAAGTTGAAGATGCACATTTTAAAATGAATGGTGACCTTAGTATCATATTTGAATCATCCAATAATTTCTGTTTTTCTATGAATGCATCTAAATATAAGGTTATGTTATTCGATCGCAAATTACCAATAACAAACAAAATGTCAGTAATCCTGTATAATAAGCAAATTTATTTTATATACGACCACCTTCGAAATTAGTCATTTACGAACCAAAAAAATGTGTGAAATCATACATTATACATACGTTGAAAAGCGTGCGTAAATAAACAACGCTTTTGAAATGGGAATTTCATTATAACACCCAAAAAAGTGCGTAAACGACCAATGCTTTTTAAATACGGTTTCCATTTTAACACTCTTTTTTAGCTACGTAATTGGTATCTAGTTGCCTTTAATTTAGTCGTTTGTTGTATTAACTTTTGTGCTGTCAGACATAGTGAAAAATATTTTCTGTTATATTTGAAATTTTAATTACACTTATTTTAAATGGAAAAACCTCGAGAAGAATACATTCCTTCGGATTGCACACCATCTGAAATTAGAATTCGTTGTGTATATATTTGTTTATAAAAAATTTATTTTTATGTTTTTTAACCCCTTCAGAGCACATTTTTTTATTTTCTTTTTCATGTGGTCGTAGATAAAGTTTTGTATGACACTTGTGCGTGAAGTACTTTTGCGCACTCGTTGCGAAAAAGGCACTCGCTACGAAAAAGGCACTCGCTACAATCGTGCCTTGCATTTTCGCAACTCGTGCGCAAAAGTATAACTTCACGCAGTTGTATCATAAATAAATATTTCGTCTTTTGAAAAACGAACTGTATATTTTGAATTTTGAAAGGTTTGAAATTCAAAAATTTCAATCACATTTGAATATAGCAACACAAAATATATTAGTTCAAGCAAATATTTTTGCTAATTGATTTTTTCCGCTAATTTTAAAAGCTATAAATAACTGCCACAAATTCAATTGACTGACAATTACGTTAGAAAACAGGTAATTTAAGGACAGTGAAGCTAAATGGTAAATTTAAATGGATTATATTTGGTTTGAAACGTATCATAGAAAAAAAGGAAATTATTGGGAAAAATAGCGGCTGAAAATCAATGCCCACCTTAAGACTTCAAAAATCAATAGGGCAGAAAATGGGAATGTTTTTTAAAACAATTTATTTTGACAATTTCCAATACCATTTTCATTATAGTTGAAATAATACCCTTCTTAGTGTGCGTCATCGATTGTTAATCTCCTTCTATCACATTACGTAGGAAGAAATGGAAAAAAGGCAGGTCTGTGATTAATCCTAATAAAAATATCACAATAATGAATCGTTTGAATGTTTTACAAACGTTAACTCTAATCTTTGACTTACAAAAATTTGATTGGTTGATGTTTAGATTACGCGCCAGCGCAACCTATCAATCGCGAGGTTAAAATACTATGAAGGCGTAACTTTCGTAGCGGCAATGTGTCTTACATCTTTTTCTACTGTCACACTGACAGTTCTTGACAGGTGTGTACTTTGTTGCTAACGGTCAATTATTATTTATGAGAAGTGAATATTAATCTTATTGTTATATTTATCTGAATAATACAAAAATATGCCTAGATACACGAAAAAACGTCAGCATTTTGAAAGTTCTAGTATTTTCAGTTAGAAAAAGAAGCTGGCAATTATTAATTTCATAGCCTTCTCGGCTTTGGCTTAATACGATCCTGATGATTTTATTCATCAAATTTAAGGTTAGCTATATGTCAAAATAGCAAATAAAATAAACGACATGCCGAAAACCCGGATATACGTCACAATCGATGACGCACAGCGAGAAGGGTATTATTTTAACTATACCAATTTTTACCAAAGAATTTTTTTTTCTCAAAACCTCGATGCTAAATGGCAACTATAATAAGGACTAAAAACAAAAAACTAAAATTTTTGGTGGTTTGTGCCAACTCGATGTTCCTCGTTATTTTTTTGTCACTCATTATTCTTCAGATATCTAAGATGCAATATTCAACTTTGAAAATGTAAAATGCCTAATTCAAATGGCCATATCTCCCTTTGCATCAATGGTCAAAAACAAAATTAAACGCATTTGAATATATTTTTTAAGCAGACACATATTTTACGTAAGATTTTAAAAATGAGGATTTTTGGGTAAAAATCGAAATTTGTCATGCCAATGTTTCGGAAGGGGCGCATCTTGAGAAAAACTGAAACAGAATTTCAAAAACCGGCACTTTTTCCGATTGGTAGATTTATTTTGGGGGCCCCTCAGTCCACCATCTTCTAAGGTGCACACTTCCAAAGTTGTATTACCGGATTTAACACACCCTCCTTAACAGAAATTCAATTTACAAGTGGCTGCCATTATTTTTGAATTAATTAGCCGTTAATTTACCTCCTTGACTTTATTATAATTTTTTTCCTTAATGCTCTCTATTTCATTATAGAATATAATATCTAGAATATACTTGATATATTTTTCCGTTGACCGTGTATTAACATAATATGCTATTAACGTTCTCAAAATTAGACAAAAAAAATACTTTATTATTCCACAAAATTATAATAATTATTAGTGTTAAGACATACAAAAAAGAATTTAAGAAAAACAAAAACAGTGACATTTGAACCAGCGACCATCTCTGTGACATTTCAATGTCATTATTTTGACAGTACAAATAAACAAAAACAAATAAATATTTTCAGTTTTTAAATATTGAGAAAAACGAATACAACTGATACAGTCGACGGAAAAGCCTTGGTAACTAACACGAGTATCAAAAGGGCAATTAACAATCTCAAACATTAACGCACTCGCTCTGCTCGTGCGTTAAATTATCTCGATTGTTAATGGCCCTCATTAATACACTTGTTTGTTAAATAACTAAACGGGTTGAGTGGGAGAGCAGATATTTTAGAGGACTCGTCGGTTCCTTTGTAGATATCTAAACTCTGCCTTTTGGGTGCCACTATGGTTAGACGTTTTTTTTATATTATATGCAATAAAAACTTACTTACTTTTAAATATGTTTTAGACCTCCAAATGTGAACGATAAAATTTTCGCCCTTATAACTGAATTGGCTGGTGATAAAAAGACTGTTATGGTAAATGACGCTATTGAAAAATGTGCTAGCAAAGGCTACAATCCCGACCAAGTTAACGCATGTATTGGAGAGTATGAAGAACTTAACGTGTGGCAAGTTAACCAGACAGGAACTAAATTAACGTTTATTTAATGCTTTAGTTTATTGTCATTTTTGTGTTCATTTTATAGACTTAGGTACATCACCATCATTAAATTTCTAAGATTTTTAAATACATATTTTTTGATGAATTGTCTGTTTTATGGTTTAAGTGAAAGAAATTGCGAATGAAAAACGATGAAAGTAGATAGATATCTAGTTAGTTTTATTGTGCATAATACATAACTTATACATCACAAGGATTCCATACGAAACTTCAACAGGGAAATTAACATAAATAGTGAGGGCCACTTGTATAATTAATTCTTGATAATGGTAGCTGGAATGCTACCAAAACGTTATATTCAAAAAGAAATGATTGTGGCTCAATTTCCCAAAATAATTAACAAAGAGAATGTATAATCTATAGTTATGAAAAACTGTTTGGTTATGTCCTAATTTTCCTTTTCACGACTTAGTATATCTTGCCATTAGAAGCTATGTCGGTATCAGTTATCGACAGTGGTCGACATGATTTTCGGTGTGACTGGAAGATGATACCTCGTGGATTTGGCTAGGAATTATTACAAATCTTTGAATGAAAATAAACAATATTCAGTACCTAATCATACTCAATAATCAACATAAACAATGGCAAAACGAGATAATTATGTATATGTTACCGTGAAAGACCGAAATCTGGTGAATGTCGAGATACACCGGTGAATGTCAACATTCTCAACGTTGCTTGACGTATGTCCGAAATATCGTTGAAATTTCATTATTTCTAACTTACACCGGCGATTGTCGACATTCAGGATGCACTCATGGTGTATGTTGAAAAGAATTTTTTTTCAAATAAAAACAAAAAAAATCCATATATAAAAAATAAGAACAATATCTTATATATTGCAACAACTTAAACTACCGTGGCACTTCGAATTGCACAAAAGTTAATTGCTTTTACAGCTGCATTTAGTCGTGGAACACTTCCTTTTGCAATTACAACGTGTATGGCCTTGCCCTCCACTTTTTGAATTAGCAGAAGCTGCTTCTCTTAGCGACATTTCTTTTGTTGAAACTTCGTCCATCGAAAGTAACTTTTCTTTACAAATTACGAACTGATTACGGATAAAAAGCTGATTCAAGGTACCATTTTTGTTAGCTAACCGCTAACACATTTCGAGGATCTGTAAGACCACGGTCGACATCAGGGATTTGAATTCTTACGGTATCACCAATTTGGGCAGGAGAAAACTTTTTTTTGGTTCGCATCATTTTTGTTGCTTGAAGTAGAAGTTTCTCTTTTGCAGCTACTCTTTTCAACGAAATTAGCTCATGTTGTTCAGTCAGTGCTTGAGATGAAGATGTGGTGGTGGATCAGTCAGTTAATTAATTATATTCAGTAAAAAATTATCGCTGTAATCCAGAGGTGATTGGATGAAATTTGACATATGACTTAAAATTGAGTAATTTGATTGGTTACTATATTTAGTAAAAAATTATCATTTTAAGTAGTGAAGATACACGTTCAGGATATACTTATAACCTCAAATTATTGGACATGGAAGCGACACAATTTGCACAGATTTTGGAATTGTACAACAAGCAAACCACAAGTTGTTATTCCTGACGCGAATCCAATATTTTTCGGCTTGCAATGGCATAAGGTATTAAATATACCTTTCCCGAGTAGCGTTTATTTAGTAACGTCAAGTAACACACCAGAATTCTACGATAAAATCTGCAAACGTCTTAAGGCACTACTTGAAAAAAAAAACTTCTCGACAAATTTCTGGACAAGACAAAAAATATTCAATTAAGTTACATATTAAGTCTGACGCATGGCCCAAACCTATTGCAGCACGCTCGAATAATTTCGGCATACAAAAAAATGTCGAAGCGGAACAAAAACACTTAGTGGAAAGTGGAACTGTTGACTTGAACGAAGAACCATGAGAATGGGATACAATTATAGTAAATGTACCAAAGAAAGGCGGAAGAATGAGATTTGCGGCGATTATCGCAGCACCATAAATCCTGTACAGAAAAATACCCGACACCTCTTTTTGATCACCTTCGAAGACGACAAGAAGCAGTGTAACATGGAACACGGAATTGTTTTTGATCCATTGTTTTGAAAATAACAAGAGTAGCGGCACTCGTAGCACAATGACACGAACTAATAAATGGAATATCATCAAATTTTCACAGCTGTCGTTTTAAGGTTGGTACTAGCTGAAAAACAGGCTATAGCAATAAAACTAGTCGTCTATGTGTCAGACCCAGGACTTCTCAGCCCATGTAATACTTATACTTCTTTGTATTAGCAAAACTTGAACCTGTACATGTATAAGTATAAGTCTAACGTTATATTTGGCCACTATCATTGAAATATTCAAATATCTACCGGACGGTGATTCTCGTCGAGAACCTGTAGCACCGATCACCGCTGAAAGGCAAATTTTTACATTAAATGTGCGACGGATAATCTCCGTTGGTGAGGATCAGTATACACTGATATTGGTCAAATATTTCAATTCTTCTCTCCTATAGAGAGAGAAATTAAGAACACACTACGAATATGTTAATTCTTTCTCGAAGCGGAGCATGTGAACAAGAAAGGAATATGCAACGTATGTCGATTGCTCATCACATGGTTCAATTTAATAGCGAGTAGTAAGAATAAGCTTTCTTTCTCCTGTGAACCATGAACAGATAAGGTTAATTGTTAATTACTGGTGAGAGGTTTACCTCAAACTCTTTTTTTCTAAAGTGCATTCAATGTGAATGGTAAGTTGCATTTACGTATATGCTTTTGTGTCCGTTGTGTCCGTATGCAACCGCGCGAAACCCAGACTATCTGATACAAAAATCGTTCTCTAGAGTGTCACTTGAAACTTACTGTAAACTGTACAAATGTTACGTGCGTCCTATTTTAGAATATGCGGGTCCTGTGTGGTATCCTGATCTTATTCGCGATCAAGTTTTATTAGAAAACGTGCAAAGGAGGGCTACTAGAGTTGCATTCGGTCGCGGAATGCCTTCCTATGAGGAGCGACTGACTGGGGCGAATCTCATCTCGTTTCAAGACCGTCGACTTCGGGGAGACTTGATATTATGTTATAAAATCATTGAGCACAACTTTGGTGATCTTCAATCTATGTTTCTATTCAACACTGATCTTA
>CAJUYG010001583.1:0-59448 GCA_910591675.1 Galerucella calmariensis | reverse complement strand
GCAAATACTATTATCTACAATAATGATCTCCACAATTTCTGTCGTACGATGCGCGGTTCGCGAGATATTTAATAAAACGTGTTTTTCAAGATGGCGACTGAAGTGAAGCTCCCCCCATGACGCCAATTTGGATTTACATTCAGGAGACACCCCTGAACATATTCAAAGAAAAAAATACCTGTTCCCGTACATTTTTTTTAGAACCTACTTTTTTGGCTGTGGCTCTTGGACTACTATATTGGATTGAATGTACGATCTATCTTCCATTTTGTGTATCACAGTTTTATAGATTATTAAATCCTCACATTTAATATTCCAGCATAGAATTTCACACGTGTCAGATTCGAAAATGGATATTCGGGGTCTAAAAGTATATATCAGCGTTTTTTTTTCAATTGCTAGTTTTGAGTGACTTCATGGATTACAACGATAAATTATTTCCAGGAAAATTGGTTTTCATTTTTCGGATTTGTTGGACGACGAGCGGGTTATTAAATAATTTTGTTAAGCGCGTTCCGATAAAACTGCCAACACAAAATTAATGCAGATTTCGTTTTTCCATTTTGATGCTTGTCAATATTAATAGCAGACGTGTATTTTCAAAAATTTATTTTAAAAATTTGAAATTTTTAATAGCAAAGTGATGAATATTTCAAAGGGTTGAAGATCCCTGGTTGACCTCATTTTAAAATGTTCACAATTACGTGATTTTTTCCACCATTTTTGTATTTTCGACTTTGGTTGCGTGAAAAAAAAAAATATTGATCAAAGCTTCACAGTACACTTAAATATGGTCCTTTCGCTGTATTGTAGCACACAAAATGTGAAAAAATTCATTTTCGATTGTTAACAATTCGCAATATTCCAGAAATTCGCATCTGACACTTTTAAAATTCAATTTTATTCCATATTGAAAACTACAAATCCAAAGAATACCAACACATCGAAAGATTGATATCAAAATTGAAAGTCGTAAATGTAATGATATATGGGGTTTTCAATTTATTATAAATAAGCAAGTGTCTACCGGTGTAAAAGGAAGAGAGGTCAATATAAATATGTTACATGACATCGCCTGAAGACTCCCACCAAATCACTAGATTTTTTTCTGTAGGGTTATCTCAAGAACAAAGTATATGCAACACAACCAACTAGCTTTGTAGACCTCAAAGACAGGATAACTACAGAAATACAGAATATTTTACCTCAAACTTTAAACAAAATTAAGGAGGAGTTCTATAGGAGACCGTGCTATTGCCAACAACTAGGTGGAGAACATTTTGAGCATTCATTTTAATGTATTAAAATCAAATACATCAGGTATTTTATATAGGTATGTGTTTAATAACTGTAAAAATAAAAATTTCACCCTGTATAACGCATAATTGACCCTACATTATTTAATTTGTTGTTTGTTTACATAACGCACAACTCAATTCAAAAGTTGACGTGTCTCGGCATTTTTTATAATTTCCTAAAATAATGACATAAAGAATTTTATTCCATAAGTAGTTTCCGCACTGTAAAAAAAGAAGTACTTACTTACATTAAATAAAATAAGTATTAAAATTGATAAAAGCTGATGCGGTTTCGTCGCATATAATATAAGAGAAACAACGCCGTGGCGCATTCTGTGGCGATAACGTGGGTGTCAGTGTTTTACGACTGCCCTTTACCACTGCGAGTTAAACCCATAGTTTGGGCAAAAATTATCAGTTTGTTCTGAGAAACAATATTATAAAAAATTTGAATATGTGACGAAAATACTGTTAAGTTGGGAATATTACCGAAGAAACTTGACAAATGTACATTGGAAAAATTGAAAAGGGCATATGTGAAATATGGATCATAACGTACACAATGTTATTGGTTTGAAAGTGGGTCCTTCAATTATGTATGTAGATACATAGTTCTAATACAAGTGATGGTGAATCAAGTGGAAGTGACACCGCAACCAGTAACTTTCTGCAAGGACAATAGTGGACTAGGTATATGTGCTGTCTTCGCATTTATGGCATGTTCTGTAAATAATTTTTCTAGCTGTCACCTTAGAAAATCGAGTGCTACACGGCAGTACCAGTGACATTCTTTATGATACTCGGTTATGCAATTATTTCGCTTTAAAATGTGTGTCGCCACTTATCTCGCACTACATTGATTAGAACAAAAAACTTTCAACAAAATAATATTCTAAAATATCCATTCTAAGTACTTGATCATAACTTTGAAGTACAATACATGATTTGTTACTTACGAGGTACTGTGTGACCCTCGAAATGCGTTTTCCGATAATTCGTTGCCGGAATAGATCGGAAAATTAACTTAACTGCTCAGTAAAGTTACAGAACTGATCAATTTTCCCGAGCTCCAATGTCAAAATTTTCATGAAAGACGAAATACCAGTATCTAGCCATAGAGAATTTTCTAAGGGTATGTTAAATATTACAGTTGCCATGACCATACCAAAGACATCTGCAGTAGATGCTTCTGGCGTTTGTATATCATAGCAAGTTTCTAAACCATTTAAAGATGAGTAGCGATGAAAGGGACGTAGAAAACATTCCATTCTCGAAATTAGAGTAGCCACAGCAGCCGCTATAATGCATTATTACCAACAAAGTCCAAGGAAAGGTATGAAAAGTCCAAATTTTTCTAAAAATGCAGAATAAATTGACGCAGTGTTTGAAGATGTTCTGTTAGCTTATTAATTAGTTCTTTCAAAGAAAAAATCTGTGTGATATTATAACACCGATGTACTTCTTATCTTTATGATTTAGAATTTATGTATTGGAAATGTACTTTCTTGGACATGATATTGTATGTTCCACAGGTACTAACTTGGTATGTATATTTTATATCGTTAGAGTAAAAACAAAAAATTATTTATATTTTTGTGATTTTTAGTTGAAAATTAACGTTAAATGTCCCGATAAGTAGGTATATAAATATTCGTCCTATCACGAACAAATTGCTGATAATAAAAAAGGAGGGTTTCCAAAATAATCGCGAGAACACAGTTCCAGTGGATTGTTCTATTCAATTTTAGCCATATTTTATATTTATATTGCTATTATTTAACATTCGACAAATGTTTACTTGAATAAATGGGAAAATGTTTCGTATTTTCAATCTGCGAGTTATATTTTGTTGAGATAGTTTTGTATTCTTGAGTCGAAATGTTTTTTTAAATTGACTTGGCCTAATTGTCTCTGTTTAAAAATCAATTCACTTAGATTTGCATAACACAAGCACGAATTATTTTCCTCCCAAGGGTTTGCTCCTTCGTGTTTAGCTGCATCGCCCTTTCTTATTTTACGATCCCTCCGTTCTGCTATGTCTACAGGGAAAGTAACTTTCCCCAGGGAATATCCTCGGAAACGGGTCGAGGGATTGAAGACGTAGTATTATATCTCAGGAAAGAACGTTCCATTGACCGGTAGCTTGTTATGTTCAGCAGAAGCCTTGGAGATTTTATCACAGATAAAAGGAGAATTAAAGGACGTTTAACGGTTGGTCGGCTTTATGCACGTCAAACGCTCCATCATATTTTATATGTATGAGGCTAGGTATTTTATGTAAAAATGTTGCAAAAATATTGAAAGTTCAATTTCATTCTGGAGCTTCCTATTCTTTGCATTTTTTAGGAATTATCTTTAGCCCACAGTAATCTAGTGATGAAATTTAGTCAGTAATAATTTAATTTTGAATTACCTGAATTCAATTTTTCATTATTTTCTTGTATCTCAAGTAGTTAGCTCGATGAGAATTTTATTTTAAATCCAATCAAATTAATTACTTTCAAGTCATGTGTCAAATTTCATCCAAGCACCGCTGTATTACAGCGATAAATTAACTCCAATGTTAAAATGTCATATACCTGGAAATGTTATTGTCACTTTGACATCGATAAAAAAGGTGCATCCTTTTTTATCGCGATAAAAACTCCTCTTCCTCAATATCTAGTAAGCGGGCGTCACTTTTACACAATGACAATGAGTCGCAAGTTATATAATTATAATTTCACAGCAATTCATCCATATATTCTGTCGTCAATTTATCTTGCCAAAAAACACTCGAGCTTTTCTTTTATCGGATAAATTTCTCTTCAACTCAAAGTTTTTCCAATCACTAAATTTGCTCGAAAAACTGACATTAGATAAAATCGCTCCACCTTCGGTGTCGCGTTTTTATCATGTCAGTTTTTCTCGTAAAATTAGTGATTGGCAAAACTGTTTCGTTGCAAAGGAAATTTATCCGGTAAAAAAAAGCTCTTGTGTTTTTACTGTTGACTATTTCACTAGAGTAAATTGATAACTGACAAAATTTGAAGGTTTTGAACTGGCAATTTTTGTCTTGTCGGGGCAATTTTTTGACGTTTAATATAACAAATCTATGTGTATGAAATTCTATCACTCTGTGATAAAATTCAATATAAAATCTTTGTTAGTGGTTTCTAAGGAAACTAAGTTGTTCATTTATTTATTCAACTGTCTAAAAATTATTAAAATTCAAATAAGTATTATTAACATGAATAATACAAGATTTGGAAATAATCCAATAAATGAAATAGAGAGTACAATTAAGCAAAGTATACTGCGAAATACAATGAAGACAAAAAAGTCTGCGTGGGAACAGTTTAGAATGTTTCTGGACGCACGTAATTATACGTTAAAAAAGGATACTTCTGAACAAGTTATTGAAAAAATTCTTGAAGATTATGGTTTTAACATGAAAAAAAGAGATGGAACTGATTATACTGAAGCTAGTGTGAAAACACTTTGGAATACGACTGCTCAAATGGTTCAGGAAAAATATTTTCTAGAATTTAACATTTAAATTGATCCATTTGAAAATATTACCGATAAATTTGCTAGATTGGCCAGGGATATAAAACGTAAAAAGCTTCAGGCTGAACCTGAAACCAGAAAAAGAAGTTCTAACGCGTTTACCAAAGAAGAATTAATGGAAATGGTAAAAAGATATTCTGAAGATAATCCTGATGGGTTACAAAAAAAGTTTTTCCATTTATGTTCGTTCGAATTAGCATGGCGTGGAAATTAAGCTGCTAATTGTGATAATAATTACTTTTAAAAAGAATATGATAATAAAGGTAATTTTACTGGCAGGGTAGAATATAATCCAATATTTTCCAAAACGACACAAAGAGGATCAAAAGCTTTATCTGGCAGTAAGTGGCTGGTAAGAAATAATGCCAACAACAATTTGTGTCCCGTTCGTTTATTTTTAAAAATTATTCAAATAAGAGAATCCAATCCTTATCTAACAACAACAAGATTATTTTTAACAGTACATCCAAATTGGGAGAAAAATATATGGTACAAAAATTCACCATTGGGAATTAATACAATTTCAAAGTGGACGAAAATATCGGCAGAATCAATTGGTATAGACACAAAAAAAATAAAAATAACCAATTATTCACATAGAGCTTCTGCAATATCTGCATTAGCAAAAGAAGGAGTTGGTGAACAAGAAGTAATTAAGCTACAGGGCATTCATCTGCCCATTCTTTGAAACCATAATTTACAATTAAATGAAGAACACCATTTCCAACTTATAGAGAACCTTCGAGAAAATAAAAATAAAGAAAAGGAATCCTCAGTTTCTAACTTAAATTCATCACAGGTTATGATGCAAAACAATCCCCAAAATAATGCTACAACGTACAATTATAATAATTGTACTTTTTACATAAATGAGTAATTTTTTTTTCAAAGAATAATCATTTTTTTGGCTTTGTATAATTGAAGTTTGCAATAAATAAAACGTTTAAGCATATGATTTTTCAGTTTTTATCTCGTGACATAGTCATGTCGAATACTACTCAATTAAAAATTTTGTAAGGTAAAATTTTTCTTTTGTCATATTCAAGTTTGTTGCTTTTAGGTAATTTTGCTCATGACAATCGAAAAATTTTGCCGACAAAATTTCCACTCTCGTGGTATTATATATGATAATACCCTACATGTGGTGTTTTCAGTTTGGTGTTTATTTTTTATTAAAAATTAACCAAACGTCAAACTGACAACTGGATTAAAAATGTCGCGAAGATTTGGTATTGCATCTAACGATTCAATTAATTTACCAATTGTACTTTTCACAACTGTGGTTTTAAATAAAAATGAAAGATTAAAACTAATAAAGTTTGTATTGAAAATTATTAAACGTCAGATTGACAATAAATTTTTTGATATCTATGAAGTAAAAAATTATCTTTTTCTACGACCGTGCGTCTTAACCCATTTTCCCGCACGCATTTTAGTTTTGAAAGTGTCACTTTTCCGCACTAGTGCGGAAAGTAAAATTATGCAAATTTTGACCTTATTAGATAGTTTTATACTTCGGAAATTATAACTAGTGTTACAACAGGTTAATAAATATCGAATACTCCTCGGGTCTTGATAAATACTTAAAATTTTGTCGTAGAAAATCCTTCAAGCGTGTTGTTCAAAGATAATAGCCCTCGAAGCAACACGCTATGACAAAATGACAAATTATCTCGGTATTATCAAGACCCTAGGGGTATGAAAATATTGAAGTGGAGCAAACTGGATAAAAATACATGAATAATAAAACACTTCCACTATTAGTCTACACCAGAATACTATGATCTCATTTCCAAATTCACTAGTTATGATCATATTTTCACGTATGCATCTAAATCAGAAAACGGAATTGCATCAGCATTCTTACAAGATATTAACAGTTATGCAATCATGTTAAATTATCACTGTTCAGTATATACAGGAGAGTTACTCGCTATACTTGAAGCTTTGAGAAGCTACAAACAGCCGAACAAAAACTTATTATTAATATCGGACTCCTATAGTGCTCTCTTAGGAATAAAACAACTATTTTCCACCCACCAAATACTCTTAAATATTAAAGAAGAACTGTACAGACTCAAGAAAACACACGTTAAAGTGGAGTTTCTGTGGGTTTCTTCTCATGTAGGCATACCATCCAATGAAAAAGTCGATGAAATTGCGCGACATTCTGTAAGCAGCAAAAATCTACCATTTTTTGAAAAAATTCCAGTTTCCAATTTCAAATCAGTTATAAAGGATTTTGTATGGAATATGTGGCAAAAAAGATGGGAAGAAACCAACTCACTACTCAAAGAAATCATGCCATCGGTAAAATCCACAGAACAGAAGAGACCAGGTTGTTTTAAACAGGTTAAGAATATGACATTCAGTCATCACACACCAGCATTTATTCAATAAAGAACCACCAAAGGAGTGTTTAATATGTGATGTGCCTCTAACCATAAAACATATACTGTTGGATTGTGCAAATTTTAGTATTAGAAGAACAGTTAACAACAACCCACCTAATATGGAACGCGCGTTAAGTGAAAACTGTAAAAAAGTACTCAAATTTCTGAAAGATTCCAATCTCCCTTTTAAAATATAAGAACCGTTGTATGTTTTTTCATGTAGTCACACTTTGTCCCCGCTCATTACCCTAGAGGTTGATGCGGTAAAATAAAAAAAAAATAAAATACACCAGAATCCTCACTATTTTCATCATCACTGGTGTCAAAATTATTGATGAAAGGAGCAGATATCACTTCTCCAACACAACTATTTCGTATTATTTTTCAACGTCATGTACTGTCGTTCACCAGACATCAGGAGCTGTTTTTTCCGAACGCATTGATTTTTCTACTGAAGTACCATCAGTTAGCTTATATAGGGTTGAATGGAGAATGGTTAGTAGGAATTTGGAACACGTTTTGCGCACATCTTCCAGGACACTGCCTCGTTCGCGTTCATGCTTAAGTCTGTACGCGTTTTTATAGAATGCCCCAAATTAGCAACGAGTGCGAATGAATTATAATATATACTGAACACATAAAAATCAGCATCAGGTCAAATTTGCGGCATACATAAATTGATAGACTATCTTGGAAGTGATTCTCAACTTCACCCCTCTACATATGGTGGTGGAAAGCGTTGCGGAAAGAGCAAGATACGGACTGTAGTAGAGAGGGAATTATTAAAAAAAACCACCTCCTCACTTCTTAGAAAGCAGACAGCCTGGAACATGCCGCAAAACGGTATGATGAAAAAATATCACTTTTCAAAGAAACTCGCTACGGGATTAAGCAACAAGAAGGAATGGGATCCAAATACCATTACCAGACTTGGAAAGAATGCCATTCAATAGTACACAGATGGCTCAAAAGCAATAGAAGGAACTGGGATAGGAGTGTTCGGGCCAGGAACCAAACACCCTGAAAGCTTGGGAAAAACCGAAAGCGGAAATCCACGCCATAAGAAAGTGCGCCTAGTTCAATATTGATAAGGGATACAGAAGACAAAGGATTACCATAATGTCGGATAGTCAAGCAGCCATTAAAGCACTGAGCTCTTGTGTAATCAGCTCCAAAATGGTGTGGTAAAGTCTAGACAAATTCAATGAACTAGGCGAGAACAATATAGTCACCTTACTATGGATTCCAGGACACACTGGAATAGAAGAAAATGAAATAGCAGATGAACTAGCAAAGAGGGGGACTGAAATACCTTTCTGGGGGTCTGAGCCCTTTTGCGGAATCAGCCTCAATGTAATATTGGGGAAAATAGGTAAAGCCGATAAAAAGAGAAGATCTGATCATTGGAAAGATCTAGTAGTGCTTATACAATCAAAGACTCTTCTGGGTGACTACAACCTGTTGAGATCAAGTCAAAGCTAAGAGTTTTGACAGGGATCCTAACGGGACTGTCGCCTGAATGGGCACCTGAAAAAGCTCAAAATAGTGGAGGAAGAAGAATACAGATTTTGTGGAATGGAAGAAGAAACCTTCATCCACATACTCTCCAACTGCACAGCACTTCAGAATTCTAGAGCACAGCACCTAGGAGATTACTGGATAGAAGAGGAACATTTGCCTAAGTTGAAGCCTGTTACCCCAAAATACATACATACATACCACGATTAATATCTTTGAAGCTTTGTAAAATCTTTGTCGCCTTTGTAGCCAACATAGCATATTTTTTCGAAGGGTATACCATGTTATATCAACCCGTTTTGTTAGTCAGCTTTTTTATTATCAAAATATAACGTTGTCATTCAAACATTTTCCGACTTTCACCCCAAACCAAGTGAAAATTTGATAAAGAGTTTTTCTCGACTTACTCTACATTCAAGGCTACGCCCTTTTTCTCGACCTTCAACTTTTCCCATAAATTTTGTTTTGGACGCATTAGGAGTTGGGCTTAAATAAATAAAACCGTGAATTACGATGACCCTAAGAGTTTTTTTTTCTTTGTACGCTGCTACTTCGGGTATTTGAGGACGTGTCGTTGATACGAAAGAAAGACACACAAACAAAGCCACATCTGCCTTTGTACCGCCCCACAAAGGATATATTTTTCAAATAAATCAGGGTTTTCCACTAAACCTAACGAATAATAACTATACCGCGAATTGCTTCCCGAGTGAAAAAGCCGTATTTTCTAGTTGTAATATGAATTTGCAAATTTAAATGTTATACAGGGTGAGGCACTAAGAACGAACTATTCTCTGGCGTCTTAACGGCAAATTAAATTAGAAAAAATAAGACGTAGAATTAAGTAGATTACTTGGGACTATAATTTAAAAATATTTCGGAATATATAGGGTGATCCAAAAAAGCGTGCCGTATGGAACACCCTGTATTTTATCACATTTTTGAATTCTACTATTAAAAATAATGTAAGTTCATTAACATTTCCCTATAACTATCTAGTTCAGTTTCCAGGATAAATCGATTTTACATAATTTGTAGACCCTCCGAAAAAATACAATAGCTTCAAAATAAAAACGAATAACCACATTTGCTTCACACCGTCTCACTAGAAGCTTTTAACATTCCGTTTCTAATATTTACTGGTATGCTATCATATACAGGGTGTTTTTAATATGACGTATAACACTAACCATTTAATACATAAATTTCTGGCTTAATTTAAATGGAACACCCTGTATCTGTTGGGTCTGTTAAACGTGGGAATTTATTACCTTTCAGTTGGTATTAGGGTTGCCTATATCTAACTTTTATAGTTCTCGAGAAATTTTAAATTAGTTTTTTAATATTCAATTATTTGCTAACATCTAGTTACCTATGACATGATTTTCCGATAGAAAGTTTTTAAAAATTTAAAATTTGTTATTTTGACAGTAAGTGCCTTGTTGTATGATTTATTATTAATAAGTTGAAGGTCTCAAATCAGAATTTTATTAAGGGTAAGTACACTATTTTTGGGCATACAGATACAATAAGCTTTGAAATTATAAAAAAATAACTAGGTACAAAAAATTCAAATAAGGTGTTCAAAGTGACGCCTATCCTGTCGGATACAAATTTGAACCCTTTTTTAAAAAAATTCATTGTTCACTTCCTTTAACATTTCTGGTGTTACTGTTTGAAACGCTCTCCTTATCCTATCCTTCATGTTCTCATGAGTGGTTGGCTCTGTATTGTAGACAATACTTTTTATGTAACCCCAAAGAAAATAGTTTAATGGCGTCCAGCATGGGAACCTTGGCAGCCAAAGATAAGGATCCCCTCGCTCAATCCATTTTTGTGGAAAAATATTGTTCAGGTAACGCCGGACAATTATACTGTAATCAACAGACGCACCATCTAACTGCAGCCACATTTTTTTGTCCTGTAGCTAGTGGAAAGTCATCCAAGAGTTAGTTTGTTACGTGAAAATTCACGAAATTTTCTTCCAGTTAGCGTTAAGTTTTTTTACTAATCTTGCAAAGTTAATGATTGAGTACCCTTAATAAAATTCTGATATAAGAGACCTTTCATTTATCAATAATAAATCATACAACAAAGCACAAAGCAAAGAGTATCATATCATAGGTAACTAGATGTCAGCAAATAATTGAATATTAAAAAACAAATTTGAAATTTCTCGAGAACTATCAGAGTTAGATATAGGCAACCCTAATACCAATTGAAAAGTAATAAATTCTCACGTTCAACAGACCCAACAGATACAGGGTGTTTCATTTAAATTAAGCCAGAAATTTATGTATTAAATGGTTAGTGTTATACTGTCATATTAAAAACACCCTGTATATGATAGCATACCAGTAAATATTGGAAACGGAATGTTAAAAGCTTCTAGTGAGATGATGTGAAGCAATTGTGGTTATCCGTTTTTATTTTGAAGTTATTGTATTTTTTCGGAGGGTCTACAAATTAAGTAAAATCGATTTATCCTGGAAACTGAACTAAATAGGTATAAGGAAATGTTAATGGACTTACTTTATTTTTAATAGTACAATTCAAAAATGTGATAAAATACAGGGTGTTCCATTCAAAGGAACCTAACTTTTATACGGCATGCTTCTTTGGAGCACCCTGTATATTCCAATTTATTTTTAAATTATAGTCCTAAGTAAACTACTTAATTCTACGTCTTATTGGAACTTTAGTTCTTTACGCCAGGTTATGTTTGAGCGACCAGGGGTCGCGACGCAAAAGATCTGACCGTTACGCTACGTTATGTTACGTTGCTTCGTTATGTGCCTTGCTTGCGTGCTTGTGCCTTCTTAGTCTCTTTCTCGTTTACGAAGCAGCGATTCATAATAATAAATATGCTCCTGCCGGGATTCGAACCCGGGCCGCCCGCGTGCAATGCGAGCATTCTAACCACTGAACCACCGACGCTATATTGAAATTCTATGCAAAGCTGGTATTCGCAGTGCTAGTGATCTACTTGAATTTGTTCGGATAAATCTTTACTATTATTTCCATAATTTTTTTTGCGCGATTAAGGGGTCTAGCTACTTTTCGAAATACAGGGTGTTGAAATTTTGAAAACTTGAATGTTTTAATTCGATAACTTTAAACTGGATGGAATCACATTTGGCAGGTGGTTTTTAAATGTAAAAGGGCATATTTTGAAAGAAATTGTAGTTTGTGCAACTAGTGTGGATATGATGGCCATATCGCACGAGGACGAAGATGGATCGTTCAAGTGCGATATGGACAATCCACACGAGTCGAGCAGCATATTTTTTCTACGACCCACTTAGGAAAAAATCTAGAAAATGAAAATTTCTATAAACTGTAATATAACTTCAATTTAAAAATTTAACAATTCAATTTTATGTTTCCACCAATGTTGTGGTAAATGTACAGTTCCTGAATGTCCAATTTGTATAATGCTACGGTTTCCTTTTTTAAATATACGATGATGTTATAAGTAGATGTTGCCAATCGGACTCCCTCATGAAGGGTACCGTACCATTATCTATAATAATGAATATTCTGCTAAATATTTCAAACGTCCACCTGTTGTCGTTATTAATAACAAGCAGAATAATTATTTAAAAATAGAATTAACAATGAAAAAAACTCCCTCGCGGGGTATCGAACCCGGGTCTACTGCGTGAGAGTCTGGTATGCTTACTACTCGACCACCAAAGAATATGCAAATCGTTTATCTATAAAGTCAGATGTATTACATAATTTTTGCTTAAAAGGAACTAAAGTTCCTACCGTGTGTCCCGCGACACGTTCTACCTTTTTTTTTCTAATTATATTCGCCCTTAAGACGCCAGAGAATAGTCCGTTCATAGTGCGCCACCCTGTATGAAACTTAAATCGAGATCCACTGGAAAATTTGAATTACATAACATTTAGCGATAACAATAATTTTCCATTCCTAGCAATAGCGCAAAATTCATTTGCTTTAGGAATTAAACGTTATTAATCCTTTCGCTTGCAGCTACATACCCCTTCGAACTGACGTTATTAAATAGTTAAAACCATAATTCATGGTTATCTCTATTTAATACCTTCCACTAATACTACCGAGAACAACGGTCAATGGAGAAAATCCTTTTGTCCACGCTCAACATGGATATTATAGAGCGCCATAATTTAATGGAAAAAACAATCAAAAGCGTTATTGAATTCAAGCTTACTTTATTATAATGACATATGTAAATGAACTGATGCCGGTTCACTAGTAACTAGCAAGCTTGTGATTCGAAATGTATAAGTTACCGTGAAAGACCGAAAGTAGTGAATGTCAACATTCGCCGGTGGATGTCGACAAATGTCAAATGCCGTGGTGAAAGTCCGAACATTTCTTAATTCTATTATACATTCGGACTTTCACCCGTATATATCGACACACACAAATGAGGTCCGGTGAACCTCGGACACTGCAGGTCGCGACAAGTTCTTAGACGGTTCCAACCCCTTGTTTCAGTTAGCTTTGTCTTCGTCAGTCTAACGCAACGTTTGACAGCGCTCCCTAACCTAATTTAATTTTCTTATTAAAAATTATAATTTATATTCCATGGCTACTACAGTGAATCGTGATAAGTTTTTTGAAAAGTTACATGCCTTAATTGGAAGTGAACGAGAAGATAATTGTTTTCATTTTTCACAAGAAAAGTACTCTAAAATCGTTTCTGAAGTAATTTCTGCTAAAAGTAAGTGTAGTACACCTTTGTACTAAAGACGTTTAAAACGTTTTGACATTTTAAAAGTTAGTGATGGAGAAAAGTTAATTGTGCCATTGAAACCAGGAGAAACAAATATCCAGTATTATGTCACTAATAATGAGTTGTTTACAATACTTTCTGGAACTCACAAAAGAACAGGCAATGGGGGAAGAACACGAATGCTTAAAGAATTGCAAGTTAGATACAAAAATATCACTTATGAAGTTGTAAGTTGTAATGTTGTATTCAAATTTGTAAACAATGTCAAATGAAACATAGTGCGCCTAAAAAAGGTATTGTTGTTAAACCAATGTTCAGTTCCGAATTGAACTGTAGATGTCAAGTGGACTTAATAGACTTGCAATCTCACAGGGATGGCGATTACAAGTTAATAATGGTATATCAAGATCATTCGACCAAATTTGTCCAGTTACGACCTTAAAAAAGCAAGAGATCGGAAGAAGTAGCATATCACCTTCTCCAAATTTTTTTAACATTTGGATTCCGCTATATTGCATTCGGATAATGGCAGAGAGTTTAGTAATCGAGTCATATCTGAACTATGCGCTATGTGGAGAGATGTTAAAATAGTGCACGGAAAGCCTCGTCACAGTCAAACACAAGGCTCAGTTGAAAGAGCCAATCAGGACATACAAAATATGTTAACTTCTTGGATGCAAGACAATGATTCAAACAAATAGTCAGAAGGTTTGCCGTTTATCCAATTCTCCAAAAACACAACTTATCACGAAGGAATACGCCAAAGTCCCTATGAAGCCCTGTTTGGCGTTAAGCACAAAAGGGGTATTACATCGTCATCACTCCCTCGCGGGCAAATTTCAAACATTAAGACCGAAGAACTGCTAGAAGCTTATGTTGAAACAGACATGGATAATGAAAATACCATTGGAGCTGATCCACAACCTGGCACGTCTTCATCTCAAGCACTGACTGACCCGCAACCTGACACGTCTTCATCTCAAGCACTGACTGATCCGCCACTTAGCACATCTTCATCTCAAGCACTGACTGATCCGCTACCTAACACATCTTCATCTCAAGCACTGATACCGTAAGAATTCAAGTCCCTGATGTCGACCGTGGTCGTACAGACCGTCGAAATGTGTTAGCGGTTGTTGTTGGAATAGAGGATTCAGACTTTTAAAAATTAGCTAAGAAAAATGGTACCTTGAAGCAGCTTTTCACCCGTAATCAGTTCGTAATTTGTAAAGGAAAGTTACTTTCCATGGCGAAGTTTCAACAAAAGACATGTCGCTAAGCGAAGCAGCCTCTGCTAATTCAAAAACTGGAGGGTTTTCTATAGATACTTAGCATAATTTGTTTTCCTTGTTGTCCTATTTTTTTGAGCATTTCTATCGTTAATTTGTCATGTCCTGCCGCCTCCCCATTTTTCTGTTTTTGTAATGTTTCTTCTAATCCATCTATACTTATTTGCTCTTCTCGTTCTTCTTCTCTTGTTTGCTGATGTCGTAAATATTTGTCGTCGCTTTTATCCGTCAGTAGATCTTAAAAGTATTCTTTCCATCTGTTGGCAATTTCTATTCCATCAGTTAATAGCTCTCCTTCTTTATTGTACTCACCAAAATATTCTGTATATCACAATTATTCTACATTAAACAAGTCTGTCAGTGTTGTTATATGTTTATTTGAAAAATAGTTCAGCTGCCAGTATCACATTATCACCCGTTATTAATAGTGAATGTTCAAGGATTATTCTCGCAAATAACAACCTACAAAGCAATTATACAACTTGTCTCACTGCATTCAACAGACTTCCTTCAACAAATACAACAAAACAATACATACATGATTTGGAGTTATAGGTAGAGGTTTACATTGGAGATATTAATATTGATATACAAAAGATAGAGATCAGTAATAATCAATAAATAAACATACTGAGTTCATATGGCTCCTTTTCCTTCATTGATAAAACTACAAAATCTAAAATTGACTATATTTTCAATAGATGTGGAAGGTAATGGTTAAATACTACCTCACATATATAGTCTTTGAAAATTGCCCGGAAAATCGGAGAACCATTAACTCTCAATTTTTTGTATGTATGACACTACCGTCCCAGAGCAGTAAAACTGACCATCTTCAGAAGGATTATCATGTTTTATAAAATGATGCATCCAGTCAATAAAAATATGGGTCTGCATCAACTTGTAACATGCTCTCCTGTGACTGGCTGATTTCTTTTTTTATTTTCTGATAATGTCATAGACAGTTACACTGATTGATCTGTGTTAGTAGGTCGGGAAGCGATGTTTATATCATGTATACCTTATCCAATCATTTTTCTTGCACTTCTTGATAATTCTCTTTCATTTTCCCTCCTCTTTTCGAAAAAATATCGAATAATTGATATTCCTCCTCCTTCTTCGATTTTTTATAATTTAAATAACAAATACAATCTAAATTCCTCTCTCATTGGTGAGAGCCTTTCTGCAGCTAGGCTTCCATGTGACACGGCCATTTTGTAGTCATAGTTCATAGAGGTGTTACCGAGTAAGGAGTTAAATTACCTCACTACCCAGTTTTACCCCCTGTTTCCTTACATCCCCACATAATTTCATTTACTTAATAGTTGATAAACTTCAGAAATATGGTTTATTTGAATAAATAATATCTTAAGGATAGTTATCAATCATCTGAACTGTGATTAATGTCACAATGTTTCACTATTAAAAAAAAATTGGAATATAAATGGCTTTTTTCACATGAATGAATTGTATATTTTTTAAGCCAAAGAATCCAAATATGATGAGTTTGAAGAGGGTTTCATCACAATTTGCAGTTTATGAACAATTTCCGGATAAACCAGCAATATCAATTTCACAACACATGCGATAATACAAAATTTGCACCAATATGTTATACAACCAAAATGTGAATAAAATTCATTCATTAGAAATTACAGTGGTGGCCCATGACTCACTTACACCCGGTTCAGCCTAAGAATGAAGTTATCAAACTTTTGTTTTATTGGAACGTCAACAAATATCTTGTTGAAACTTTCCACGATATATTTTCACATTGTAATTAATGACGATATTTTGCAAAATAATTTAAAATAGGGAATCACAATAAACTTTTTACTAGCAATACGTCGGGTAGGCATTTGGAGTGGTTACGAAAGCATAATATTAGAGACATCACTGTTTCAGCATTTTGGCGCGAAATTTGAATTAGGTATTTGAAAGGAGAATTTCTACCCGATAACCCAGTTTTTTACAAAAGTAGCATCTTTTTTGAATGAAGTGTGTGCGTTAAAATAGAATAATTCATGATTTTTTATAATTGCATATTATTGTGATCATTTTTTGACGTTTCTTAAAACCAATGAATTGCTTTCTTATTTGTCACAAGGGTTAGTTTCAATTAATTATGTCATTATTATAGTGGGAATAAATCTCTTGTGATTATTCTCGGGAATAAGCACTGTGGCTTTTATTTGCCTAGCAAGTGTCAGATAGTTGTCAAAATAATTAATTGTGTCAACGTGATATATTAAATGGGTGAAAATGATCGGCTTAGTACCTTTTCTGATGCAGGAATTACAACATAGCTATTTAAGCCATCAGTTACGAAATGCCTACTTTTGTGTAACGCGTGAGATTTTTGCGGAACGAACGAAGTGAGTTTCGCAAAAACACACAAGTTATACAAAATTTCATTTCGTAACGTATTGCTTACAAGATTTTCTCCAATTCCGAAGAAAGTTATAAAAAAATAACATTTAATATACTTGATAAAAATTTGGAAAACATAAATTTAGTTTGTTGCTGTTACTTCATGTTAGTTGTCAATTTCACATTTTGTAAAAAAGTCTAGACCGAAGGTTTTTAGCGAGATTGATATATTTTTAGTTTTATTTTTAAAAAATGAGTGATTCAAGTTCTGAAGAGCTACCAAGCGATACTGAAGAGGCAGCAGGTAATGCTCTATTATCAGTAATTCCCAAAAAGTCAAAGCCAGTTTATGATTTGGCATACGAGAAATTTGTTACGTGGTGTGATGAGAAGAAAATTAAACATGTTAATGAGAAACTTTCACTTGCATATTTTGAGGGTAAGAAAGATCTAAAAGTTTCCACATTATGGACACTTTACTCAATGTTAAGATCTGAACAAAATCTGAAAAGGAATATTGATATTGAAAAATATACAAATTTGGTAGCATATATTGAAAGGCAAGCGGACGGGTACAGTGCTAAAAAGTCAAGAGTTTTTATTAAAGAAGATTCTGCCAAATTTTTAGTGGACAAAGAATGCTTAATGGCTAAGGTTGCAATGCTGCATTTTCGTGTTGATATCCCACCTTCAAAAACAAAAGTTATATGACAGTTTGCAATTACCACTGGAGACATTGAAAATACGAATCTTGTTGGAATATTAAGAAAATATATTAAGCTGCTTCCCCAGGTTCTTAAACACAACAAATTTTTTGTAAAATATGCGAATGGAAAATGTACCAGAAATCCTGTGGGAATTAACAAATTTAGCAGTCTGCCAAAAGTTATTGCACAGTTTTTTGGTCTTTCAAATCCTGTTCTATATACTGGCCACTGCTTCAGAAGAAGCTCTGCCACTTCCCTAGCAGACAGTGGCGTTGATATTTCAAAATTAAAGAGGCATGGAGGTTGGAAATCTACCTCTGTTGCATTATTATTGCAGTATTATTCCATGAATAATAAAAAACTTATAGCGCAAGAAATATTTGATGAAACATCTCATTCAATGTGCGCCGCTTCCCAAATAACAGCAAGTTCGAGCAATGAAAAAAATTTGTCGTTGGGAATTAATTTGAATAATTGCAATAATTGTGTTATCAATATTTATAATATTTAATTAATTTATAATTTATGTTTTTAACTTGTATTGTAACAGTTTAATAAATAGAATAATTCTTTTTGTCACTAATTTTGAAATACATTTTTCGTCACCAATTGCATAAAATTTTACTGGTTACAAAAAGTAAGACGTTTAATAATGTCAATCAGTTTTAAAAAGTGTCACTTTATATGTCAAAATTAGGAAAAAAGATTTTAGAAATTATTTCGAAAATACTCTAATGACTAATCAGTTTATATGGACACAATTTATGATAGTTTTGTTGATCTTCTTCATTGTAAAAATTTGTAAATCAAAAAATAATCTAGTCAAATATAACTCGCGAGTTCCATAAATTAAAAAATAATTTGTTCAAACTTGTTGCCATTTGGGTTGGGCTCAACAGCCCAGGCACTTAAACTAATTATATGTATCATTGCCCATGTTATCTTCCTACTTCCATTCCAGAAGCTTCGTGTCTTCTTCATAGGCCACCAGTTTACTGCGCATAAAAATAATTGGAATTTTTTATTGAATAAAAATTTCAAGCTTATTTATTTCTCTAAAAAATTATTCGAACAAATTTTCCGTATACGTACGCTACTGACTGTAATCCACTTCAACCAATAGTCATTTAAGCATTTTGGACACTCAGCTAATTTCGAACTTAACGAATTATTCAGCCATGAACATCTCACTCGAGAAGTTTCTTTGTCCTATATCTCGTTCCATATTTCTGCGGATATCGAATACTTCTTTAATCTCATCTTTCCGGAAACTTCCAAGTACTTAGTCGGCCGTTGCTATTATTTACCATTCCGAATATAAGTGGAAGTTTATCATGCGGCGAGAGTATTTGATTGGTTTCCGATACCTAAATCATACGGTCAGAAAATACAAATTCTAATAAAGTTTTATTAAACCTATATAAAAGAAGTGATCGCGTACGATCAGTGCAGGTTATTCTATCGCCACATTTCATTAACTAGGAAATTATTAGGTCAAAATATGATGTCATAATGGATGTGGCAACATTTTCCTGGAGCCACACTAGGTATATTAGCTGAAACGCTCACCAAAATTGCATGTGAAGCATTGCTAGGTAGATGAATTATTTTTTCCACTCCTATACTATAAGTGGTTCTTCTTCTTCTTCTTCTTCTTCTTTTCTTCGGAGCCGTCCTTTCGCCGGTACCACCTCAGCCTCCTGGGCTTATTGTGGATACTCCTAGTGTTCTGACTACAACCTATTCAGCCAATCCGTTCCCTGTATTAGCTCATACAGGTTCTTAGCTGGTTGATTGTAGAAGTCTTCTGGAGTCATTTGGGTTCTACCATAAAGTTTCTGCCTTCTGTGGTCCAGCGACTCACAGTTGCATAGTATATGCAGAGCTGTTTCGGTATCCTTTTTGCATCTTCTGCATGTAAGGTCTCCGTTGTACAGCCCTATTTTGTTTAGGTGCTCCTTTGTGGGAAAGTGTCCCGTAAGTAGCCCCGTAGTGGTGCGCAGTTTGTTCCTGCTCATTGAGAGCAGTTCTTTCGCTACTTTTTCTGATGGTTCTTTTATGAATTTCTTCCCATGTATTTGCCCAGTCGTATTCTTCCAGTATTTCTTGTGTTGTTCTTTCAACCACCCTTTTAACCATGACCTCGTTAAGCATCTGGGGATGCCCACAGCAGGTTCGGGTCCGTTCATCAGAGTTGACGATCCTACTCTTGCGAGTTCGTCAGCTTTTTCATTGCCTGCGATTCCTTTATGACCTGGTACCCACTCCAGTGTTACACTGTTCCGAGTCGCCAGTCTTCTAAGTTCTTCGCCGCATTCCCATACTAGCCGAGATGTCACCCTATAGCTCTGAAGCGCTTTAAGGGCGGCTTGGCTGTCGCTGTAGATCCTGATCTGCCTGTTGTTGTAGGCTCTCATACTGTTAGCCCTTGCACACGCAAGTATTGCATAAACCTCTGCTTGGAATACAGAGGCGTATTTTCCTAGCGAGACGATTCCTTCATATTTGCTCGTCTTGCTGCATATGCCCGCTCTGGTGCCGAGTTCATTTTTAGATCCGTCTGTATACCAGATCAGTTCATTCGCTCTACTAAGTGGTGGTGCGTTCTCTTCCTCAAGCTCCTTTCGATCTTTGATGACAATCTCGAAGTTCTTGCGAAAGATATATTTCCCACATCCCACATCACCCACCTGCCTTATCTCTGTGTGTCCTCTCCCATGTGCCACATCATGGTCTAGTGCTTTTTCCAGTCGGGTTAGTGCTGCCCTTGCTTCACACATTATGACATAATGTAGTGGAGGAAGGTCTAGCATTGTTTCCAGCGCCGCTGTAGGAGTAGTCCTCATTGCCCCTGTAATGCCAGTGCATGCAAGTCTTTGCACCTTGCTTAGTTTTAGCATAGCAGAGGATTGTCTGGTCTTTGGCCACCATACCAAAGATGCATATGTGATCCTGGGAATGACAACCATTTTGTATAGCCAGTGTACCATGCTGGGTCTTAGTCCCCATTTAATGCCGTAAGTACGTCTGGCAACCATGAAGGTCACCTCCGCTTTCTTGATCACGTGCTGGAGGTGTCGGTTCCAAGTTAAGCCTGGGTCTAGGATAACCACAAGATATTTTACTTCATCCGACAGTCGTATTGGTTCACCTTGAATCGTCAGAGGGCCAAGTCCTTCCCTTTTCCTTCTTCTGGTGAACGCAATTATCTGTGTTTTCGAAGGGCTAATACGTAGCCCTTCTTTTACAGTCCAGCCTGTTACTACATTTAAAGCCATCTGGAGTCTGTCTCTGGTTGTACTGTTGTATTTACCTTGGGATAGAATTACCAGGTCGTCTGCATATCCTATGGTGTTGAATCCTCCTCTGTGTAGGGTTCTGATGAGCCCGTCCATGACCAGGTTCCACAGCAGCGGGGATAGTATTCCCCCCTGCGGACAGCCCCTGGTTGCACATACGGCCATTGTTTCCCCCATCAGAGTTGATTCTATGAGCCTGTTTCTGAGCATGCAGTCTATCCACCTGCAGCTCGTGGCATCGATCCCCAAATTCCTCGTCGCCTTAGCTATAGATTCATAGGAGGTGTTGTCAAAGGCTCCTTCTATATCAAGAAAGGCTGCCAGCAGCACCTCTTTGTTTTCCAGCACGTATTCAGCCCTTTTTATGAGTTGATGTAATGCTGTTTCGGTTGATTTTCCCTCTCTGTATGCATATTGATCTCGGTGTATTGGTCTTGTAGCCATTATACCATCTCTAATATGTCTGTCGAGAAGTTTCTCAAGAGTCTTTAGCAAAAATGACATTTGACTGATTGGTCTCAGAGCTTTAGCCGTGTCCTGTCCAGATTTTCCAGGTTTTGGTATAAATGTAGCTCTGATGCGTTGCCAGGTTCTTGGAATATGCCCCAGAGCTAGGCTGGCTCTGAGCAGTTCACTTACCCTGTTGTGCAGTGTATTTCCTCCTTTTTGGAGTAGGATAGGATAAATCCCGTCTGGTCCCGGTGATTTATATGGTTTGAAGCTGTTAATAGCCCATTCTGTCTTTTCCGCATCTACCACTGCCTTCGCTGTTCGCCAGTCTATCCTGGATGCCCATCGTGGTCTATCCAGTTCTGTCGCTGGAGAGTTCTGTGACGGAATGGTGGGTATTGATCCAGGGAAGTGTACCTTGAGTAGCTCTTTCAAGGTTTCTTTTCCATTTTCAGTATATTGTCCGTTATCTTTTTTGATAGCGTGTATAGTCTGATTAGGGTCCTTGGAGAGAATCTTCTGCAGTCTGGCACACTCATGAGTCTGTTCTATCTCCTCACAGTGCCTCCTCCAGGAGTCTCTCTTGACTTTCCTTACCAGTTTGTTGTATTCAGTTAGGGCCCTCTTATAATCCGTCCATTCTTCTGAATTTTCTTTAGTTCTATAAGTTCTATAAGTGGTTAATTAAATGCCAATTTTCTGTTCCATAATGATACTCATTATAACACTGGTTTTCATTATGTAACTTGAAAATTGACCAATAGAAATCTAGATCTTCAAATACCCAAGTACGCAGACCCAATATTTTCTGTAGAATGTTTGACAGTATCTACGAGATTCCTGTGTTTTATGACAGTTTACACACAACACCCTAATCTAAAGCTCAACGAAAACACCCTACCTGTAGTAACTTACCATGAAATTCTAGGCTTGATGTTTGACAAAAAACTCAACTTCAAACAACACATCCAAGAAACGAAAGCAAACTGTATCAAAAGACTTAATATACTAAAAACATTATCCCGTCATCATTGGGGAAGTGACGAAATAGTACTTCTGAGAGTGTGTAGAGCTGTAATTAGATCAAAAATAGACAGCTTATATGCGGAAGCTAACGAACCTCCTCTTCACCTGAGACGTCAATACCTTTTACAAACATATTTCAGTTCAGCATCCGCCAATCCCCACAACCCAGTTTATAAATTAATCCCAAACATGTATAACGAAGAATCAAATCACCCCCCAAAATCAACACGATCCATCATCGACACGCTTAAACCTATCCTACACAACATCGACCTCAACCTCACACTACCTTTACGTATATCCTCCTCACCTCCATGGAATAAACCAACACCAATGATCGACACAACACTATTGGTACTCAAAAATCAAAAAACTCCAAACATAATCTTAAGGAAAACATTCACCAAACGAATCAACCAACAGAAGTTCGACCAAACCCTATATACAGACGCTTCCAAAAATAGCAAAGGAGTAGGATGTGCGGTCACCTCATCAAACGAAACCCTCTACACAACCGCTCTTGAAGACACTTGTAGCATATTTACTGCAGAAATTTTTGCAATTCTCCAGGCATTCAAAGTAATAAACTCAAGAAATAAAAGGGTCGCTATCTGTACAGACTCCTTCTCCTCAATCCAAGAAATTAGGAAAGCTAACTCAAAACACCCTCTGATACAAGAAATCCATGAAAGATACGAGACACTACTCTCTCAAAACACCACGATCACGATAATTTGGACCTCATCACATATTGGAATCACTGTTAATGAAACAGCTGACAACGCCGCTAAGCTTGCCAAAACTAAAACCCAAAAAACATCATTACAAATCCATGACTAAAATCTCTGTTCAAAAAACATCTTAGAGACTCCTGGCAATCATACTGGGACACGACACACTCCGTCCTACATGATATACAACCTAGTCTGAAGTATCACCATGACTTCACACTTTCCAGGAAGAAAAAAATATTTATAAGAAGATTGCGCATTGGACATACACGCTATACCCATGGATACTTAATGACAAAAGAAGATCGCCCCTGTGCCATTTATGTTCTGTTAATCTAACTGTAAACACTTCCTAGTGGAATGTCCCCGCTACCAGTACAAACACAATATAAAAGAACTACTCAGTGATATCTTGAAATTTAGTGGTGGAGTGAATACAGTGCTATCCTACCAGACCGAAAATACTTATTGATCAAGGCAAATACATACTTCAACCTATTATTTCTGTTCACAATAATTTATTACTAATATTATACAGTATGCGAAATTTCTTATGAAACCGTCTTGATTACACAAGTACGACAAAGAAAATATAAGAAAAACAGCTTGAAAAAGAGAGAAAAATAATTGTGCGCGCGCATCGAGGCGTGTTTTCAATTCCAGGGACTAGCCGAATGTTGATTGTCCCACTATTTCAACCGCTGTTGCCAGAGGCGCAGATTAATTTATACAAATGATATTTTTGTCTAGTTATCGTTGACTTTTTTTTAAGTCATGCACAATAGGTAAAACCAAACACTTTCAATCGGCAACATTGTCCTTTACAGAGATAATTCACATTTAAACTGCTATTCTAAGGTCTTTTCCCTACAAACGTTGATCACGTTGGAAGCGCATGCCATTGTATTTGAAAATAAAACATTTACAATATTTCTTCATTAACATACATAACCTGCGAAAACGTGCAAATTGTAAGATGGTATTTTGGAGGTCATTCGGCAGATGCAATCGTTAATTTGTTTATTGTGGCATTTGAAAATCGCACAATTCCTTCAAAGTCAACAATTGTGAAAATAATTGGTAATTTCGAAAAATATGGATGTGTTTCATACTGTAGAAAATGCCAAGCTTCGGAAGATTCAATAAACGATGAAAGGCAAACTAGCTGCTTAGCAGTTGAAACAGGACAACCATCTTCTTCAAGACAAATTGCTGAAGAGGTCAACATGGATAAGAGAACTGTACAGAATACTTTAAAACGGAACGGGTACCATACTTACAAGGTTCAGACAACACAGAAAATATTTCCCGAGGACAATACCAGACGAATGTATTTTTGTGAAGAGATGATGGAACGTCAACTTTTCCATTTAATCAAAAACACAATGCATCCGTCACAAGATATTGGTCTCAGGAAAATAAACATCTAAGCATTCCAATCCGAACACATAGTATCCACAGAAGCTAAATGTTTGGACGGGTATCTTAGGTGACCGCATTATAGATCCTCTTTTTATTGAGGGGAACTTAAATTCTGCCAAAAATATTTAGACTTATTACAAAATCAAGTAATTCCTGCAGTTCTCCTTATACCCGATGTTGATCTCAACAGAATTTGGTTTCAACAAGATGGTTGTCCAGTCCACTTTAAGCTTTACATTCCCCGAAAGAATAATAAATTAGTACTAATGGTACAATTAAATGGACACCAAGATCATCTGAAATAGTTCCAAATGATTTTTTTCCTTGGGGAGTTTTAAAAAGTAGCATTGGGCGACGACCCAGCACTGTAGTGGAACGCGTTTGATGCGATAATTACAGTCAAGCAAGGTCGGACATGGTTAGTACTTGGATGGGTGACCATGACAGGGAACACCATCGTATAGGGCCCGTACAGCCAGCAGCGAAACACTTTAAACTACTATCAGAGCTCGCAGGCATTATACCATTAAGCACGAGGTATAATGTAGATATGCCGTATGTGGATATGTCATATTTAGCTAATTTAAAAAAGTACCAATATTTCAAGTGTAATAAATTATTAATTTTAAAATTTCACCCTGTATAATTCATAATTGACCATACATTATTCAGTTTGTTGGAATCGGTTCATCAAGAGGATTTCAAAAATATGCAAATATACAGGGTGTTTTATTAAAAAAAACAACACCGACTATGGCATAGTTGCGTGAATCACACTGTACATTTAAACTTATGTTCACATAACGCACACCTCAATTCAAAAGTTGATGTGTCTCGGCATTTTTCATAAATTTCCAAAATAATGACATGAAGAATTTTATTCCATAAGTGGTTTCCGCACTGTGTATTTGCCACTTATAATAATTCTAAAGGTAGCTGATTGAATAATTTTTTGGCATTGGAGTTAATGGATTTTTTCACCAGATCAGAGGTGGGCATTGTTAAAAAAATATCGAAATTTTATCTTTTAGCTGGGTAACTATGAATTGGTTCCTTAGAGAATTGTGGAAATAAAAAATTATAGTTTATAACTCTCACTTGAAGGCGGATCGATGTTAAGGTTGACAACCATTCATTCCCTACGGTTGTTCTGGGACATTTAAATCCATTTCAAGCATTGAGCAGACGTATTCCAGTCAAACAATACGTATACGATGGGAAAATAATCAACTAATTATATACCATTTAGTAAAACGTTAACTTCCAAACATTCTTTTCAACTCTCTTTAACTAAAAAATTGAAAAGAATTCAAAAACCCCTTTATATTTATAATTCAACATGATGCCAAGTTGAAAGTTCAGCCATTTCCAACGACGGAAAGAAAGAGTGCCAACTTCAGGAGTTGGGAAGTTGTCCAGAGCTTCCAGAGATCTCGCACATTTGCCGTAACCTCCGCAAAAGTTGTCCTGGGGGAATTGTCTCGGTTTACGTGTTTAGATGTTTATTATCAGAAAGTAAAGAAGAATATTGCGGATTTAGGGTTGGGCGGAACTACTTTTACACGTGTTCGGGGAGTTGCTGCGTTATTGAGAACTTCCGTTTCCTTTAAAATGTCTAATGAAATGAGAAAGGTTGGGTACAATGGATGTATTTTCATGAAATTTTTGTTCAAAAAGTCGACATTAACGAGATTTGATGTATATAATTGAAATATTAATTTTAAAGAATACGAGGTAGGTACAATAATTTGTTGATGCTATGAAAAAATGTTGCTAGTACATTTATGAAAATTATGTTTATCTAAAGTTTAATGAAGAGAATGGGGATTCCTTAAATTTTGAAGGTCTGTCTTCTCATTAATACGGACATACCCTTGGAAAATGAATACCATTTTAAAAAATAATCATTCTCTGTAGTTATTTACAGGAGATAGGATTAGAATCCTTTCTAAATCTATTATATGATAAGCAAGAGAACATCTTTCCAGATGCAATCTTTTAGCACTCTCATGAGATAAAGGTACGACTGGAAATCTTTTGAGAGGTTTGACCAATATACAGTGTGCGGCATTAGTGCAAGGAAGAAACTTTAATCCATATATAGGACCATATTTTGAAAATATTTTCAAATATACAGGGCCACCCATATTGACAGGATGAACCTAACTTATCTTTTTTTTAATGGAACACCCCGTATATCCCCACATCACTAGGCTCGATTTTCTTGTTTCTGCGATATGAGGTATTTCAATGTTATAAAGTTTTTTTGTATCCCTCACGAACAATGAGTTTTTGGACTTGTTCGTACTAATGCCGCACCCTGTATGTCAGATCACAGCTATTGCAACCGAGTCTATAGACTATTTCATGAATGACATACATTATACGAGGGGTACTACATCCCCCCTTGGGAAGAAACTCGCTACGCTCAGCCTCCAATTTTGCTGGAGACCGGTATTATCCTTAACGTTCGAGATGCTTTTACCATATTTTGCGCGATCGTATTAAATTTCGGAGAAAATAATTTAAATTCCTTCGAAATGAACGAAATGTCAAAAGTGACATTTATATTTCTCGATCAGTTCAAAATACAATTTGCATTTTGATGAAATTGTTTTTATGATGCTATTTATTACTTTTTATATTGTTCTGTTTGGTTCTGTTCATTGAAAAAATATAAATAAACTTTGTTCCTTTTGTGTAATGAATGAAGTAATATATTATTTAGGACCACTTAAATGTATGTAGGGCTCAGATGTCGTTAAGTAATTCACTTACCGACTTCTGAACGGTAGGTAAATCACTTACCGACGTGTTAGACTTAGAAGCCAGTAAACACAACCTACCGTCCTGACAACCGATGCTGTGAATAAACAAAAAAGATCGATCGCAAAAAAAATATATTTTGCATTTTGGTGAAATTGTTTTTATGCTATTTATCACATTTCGACGTCTGAACGGTAAGTAAATCACTTACCGACGTGTTAAACTTAGAAACCAGTAAACACAACCTACCGTCCTGACAACCGATGCTGTAAATAAACAAAAAAGATCAATCGCGAAAAAAAATTATGGAAATAATAGTAAAAACTTATCCGAACAAATTCAAGTAGATCACCAGCACTGCGAATACCAGGCATAGAATTTTACTATAGCATCGGTGGTTAAGTGGTAGAATGCTCGCCTTCCACGCGGGCGGCCCGGGTTCGAGAGAGACTCATGAGAGAGCACACGCACGCAAGCAACGCACATAACGAAGCAACGTAACATAACGTAACGTAATGTAACGTAACTTCACGGTTAGATCTTTTGCGTCGCAATCCCCGGTCGCTCAAACATAACCTGACGTAGAGAACTAAAGTTCCAAAAAATAAACTAATAAAAGCCGTGAACATGGTGGTCTTTTACGTCAAATAGGCAAAGGAGTTTTATAATGGCCATTTGCTATTAAGGAAATGAAATGAGAGAAGAATTTTACATCAGAAGAAGTCAACTTTGAACAACAGCTGTTCATTTCTTCATATTGTTCCATGTCTTCAGCGGTTGGCCCTGTATGTCGGCTTATGAACATTAAATCAAATTTGGTATCGCATCTTTTTTTTTCATTATAGCGCATCGACCACGAGAGGTCATTAGCGATATTTGGTGTATACATATTCACTTACATTTGGTATTTCACAAAGAATTTACAACATTTATTAATTTAAAAAATGTCTTCAGGCTACGTAAATTACAGTTGGTTCCTAATACATCAGATAATCCATTGTTGGAGAGTTGTGCCAGTTGTCGCTGTTGTGTTAGTTGGGGACATTCAACAAGTAGGTGCTTGATAGTTAGTTTTGAGTCACAATAAATACATTTTGGCTCAGGACATTGTCAAATAGATAACTGTGAGTTAGCCGGGTATGACCTAAACGTAGCCGTGTTAGTAGCACTTGATCGCGACGATTTTTTGGTACAGCTGACCACGGTTTAATAGTCCATTTTACCTCGTTAAGTTTGGTTCCCGCTATTTTCCATTTAGCTTCATAGACACCGTTTACTTTAGATTGAATTATTGACTTAATATCCGCACTCACTGAAAACTGCACTACTCAAGCATCTTCGTTGGCCGTGGCATCTTTTGCTCTTTGATCAGCTTCCTCGTTGCCATCTATTCCTACGTGTGATGGGATCCACATAAATATGATATCCTTATTGTTTTGTTGGGCTATTATGAGTTCTTCTTTAATTTTCAAAACAAGGGGGTGATTTGTGAATATTTTTTGTATGGATTTTATTGAGCTGAGGGAGTCTGTGAGAATAAGATGGTTTTGAGTGTTTGAAGATAAATGATTAATATTAGCTAAGGCTCCATATGAGGCATATAATTCGGCTGAGAAGATGGAATATGTATCTGGAAATTTGAACATATGAGTTGTATATGTAGTTACCACCACGGCTCCAATGCCAGCTGCAGATTTTGAAGCATCGGTATAGATTTGGTGATAGTCTGTATAATCTTCAAGTATTGTTTTGAAGGTTGATCTAATACTGAAATTGGGAATCGAATATTTATCTAGAGAGCTAAGTGTTGTTATACATTTTGGTTTTTGATTTGCCAACATTTAACAACAGCAGTTCATTTCTTCATATTTTTCCATGTCTTCAGCGGTTGGCACTGTATGTCGGCTTATGAAATCAAATCGAATTTGGTATCGCATCTGAAACACAATATGAAACAGCTCTCTCATGCTTCTTGTATCGACGTCATATCAAAGAATATCACTTGGGAAAATGTATTCCCTCAAGTATTTCCAATCTACTATCTATCTATAGCCGAGCGCCATCACATATTTCACGTAGACAGCAGATTTCTATCTGAATAGGGTTGTATCCATACGTCGATTCACCACCTCATAATTTTTGGTGTGTTTATTGACAGGAAGTCGTTTGTCACAGATCGAACAGAGTAATATTCTTTGTCACATTTCATATCTCTGGATAGTGTACTCATATATATGTATATACCAATTTCCAAATTTGTTGGAATAATTGGATTTGTTGGAGGATAACCCAATAAATATATTTGGATATACAGGGTGTCCCAGGAGTTCGTACCGAAAACTTGGGAGGTGATAGAAAGGCTAAAAATAATGATGGTATTCCATATAAAATTTTTTCTTCACGCCCTTCGTTAATGGGCTCTAAAGTTGGGAATGGAAAATGGTTTTTTATTTACAATTATCAAATGGCTGATTGGATATTGGTAATATTTTAACCGTTAATAAACACCATAATTGCACACTTTTTGGCGTGATATACAAGTCTACAACATACTTGTGAACTCAAAACGGTTTTACAAAATCACACCAATTTCTTAATAATTTGCTAATACTACAGGATGCTTCCTGTAATCGTACATTCAAAATAAATATGAATGCGCCAATAGGTGTGCAGTGCTACATAAAATTGCCCGTATCTCTTAAACCGTTAATGTTATCGAGATGTCACAAAAGGACTTGATATCTCTAAAAATGTTCACAAAAGCCAATTATTGCATTTATAACTGGAAATAGTTATTTATGATATGAGTGTTAAAAGTGAGGTTTTATTTTGTGAGTGAAAACGTTTGTGAAATGAGCGGAGCGAATTGAACAATTTCACGAACAAAATAAAATCACTTTTAACACAAATACCATACAATGTTTTTTGTACAACTTCCCTATTTTGATAATGAAACGAGCGAATTTGCAATGACAATAAATTCAAAATGCATTTTAGTATTCAAATAATCAAAAGATTGTTGTGAATGGCAGACGTTGCCAACGTTATGATTACTAATATTTTTAACACTAGTGTTAAAAGTATTTTTAACACGCTGCTATGTAAACAATCGTTTTTAACATTGTTTGCTATCATTAAAAGTGTCACTTTTAATGACAGTTGTACAAAAAAGTTTTTTTTACAAAAATAAAGGCGCATCTACCATTTAGCTTATTCGGTACCTGAGTTCACAAGTATGTTGTAGACTTGTATATGACGCCAAAAAGTGTGCAATTATAGTGTTTATTAACGGTTGAAATTTTACCAATATCCAATCAACCATTTGATAATTGTAAATAAAAGACCAATTTTCATTCCCAACTTCAGAGCCCTATAGTTCGTTAACGAAGGGCGTAAAGAAAAATTTTTGTATGAAATACCAACATTATTTTTAGCCTTTCTATCACCTCCCAAGTTTTTGGTACGAACTCCTGGGACACCCTGTATACGGGCAGTTTCACGACAAGCTCACACTATCTATATGTTGTAGACTATTCACACGATTTCTATGAAAATTGGCATAGATTGAGAATAAGTAAATTGTGAAAATTATGTGTGAACATCCTAGGTAGCAAAAAAAACATCTTGTCGGGTGGAATTGGTAGGACAATCAGGGTACCTAATTCATGACAACGTGTCAAGAACTTTTTTGTATACAAAGCTGTATGACGAAGATTTCAAGTTTAAAATTGTTGAATATCTTCATTTTTTTTAATGAATAGACCATAATATATGATTATTTCGTAAAAAAAACGTGAAGATATTTAACATTTTCGAGCTTGAACTTTTCATCATTTTTTCTACAGCCCTGTATACAAAAAATTAGTTTTCGACATGTCACCATTTACCTTGATCGTTCTACTAATCAACCCGCAAGATGTTTTAGAGCTTTAGTTCTTTACGTTAGGTTGGAGCGAAGCGACCGGGGGTCGCGGCGCAAAAGATCTGACCGTTACATTACGTTACGTTGCTGCGTTATGTGCCTTGAACCTGTCTCTCTCTCGGTTACGAAGCAGCGATTCATGTGCTTCGGCCGGGAATCGAACCCGAGTCGCCCGCGTGGCAGGCGAGCATTCTACCACTGAACCACCAATGCTACATTAAAATTTTATGCAAAGCTGGTATTGTTACCTATTATTTATTTAAAATAATAAGGCAAGATAAATTGCAACGGCGACTCAATGTGGAGAGCACCTCAGGTGTGAATTCGGAGTCCAAACTAATATTAATTCAGGGAGTAGTCTTACCGGTTCGCGGGTAATCCTACTTTATTTAAGTTATTGAAGTTGTATTGAAGTTAATGAGATAATAAATGAAGTTAAGAAACCAAATGAATTTAATAAGTTAATAAATCAAATTATATGTAATTAAAGTTAATCAACAAAGGTAAGTGGGCGCCACCCTGAATAATATTAGTCGACTTGTTTTCACCTCACCACTCTCTATCAACAAACCTGGAAATGTTGGAAGGGAAGGAATATGAACAACGTTGTTAAATTTACAAGTTGTATAATGATTAAAAAAAAATATCACAGGAAAATATAAAAAAAATGATGGTTTTTTTTTGTGTTGAAGCACGTTGGTTTTAAAATTAGTTCACTGGTTACTTCCCTTGAATTTCCACGTGTCTGATGGCAGGTACAAAGTTCCAGACTGTTTGTGGTCTCAGGTATGTCTCAGGTAACTTCAGGTACAAATTCTCAGGCAAGTCCAGGTACTTAGTAAGTCTCAGGTACTAAATAAGTCTCAGGTACTAAGTAAGTCTCAGGTAACTCAGGTAACTTCAGGTACTCAGTAAGTGCTAAGAAAGATACATTGTATCAGAAATAGTTACAATCTTTTTCATGTAAAATTCAGGATATCTGCAGTAATTCGTTTTTACAAGTGTTTAAGATATTCATTTAAGAACGTGGTTCATAAAAAAAATATATCCTGTATTTTACTATAAAAAAAACAATGAAGAAATGTGATATGGTATTATTAATTATTAAGGAAATCTTATTTATTTCCATTCATCAAAGAAACAATATCTAAATAATATAAAAACTCAATTTTATTACTTATTTCAATCACAGAAGGTGATAAAAAAAATGTAATGAAAAAATGTAATCCGGAAATATAATATTCTAAGTTGGTATTTAGATTGAATTAATTAGTTAACTAAATATACATATTTTAAAGACTTCAACTATATACATGTGAACCTTTTATCACCTGTATAAGAAAAACTAGAAAAAGGAAAAGAGCAAGATAAAAAAATATCATTGTATGTGTGTATCTGGCGCTTATCACTAGAAGGGAAAAATATAAAAGCGGAAATCATAAGAGGAAAGGCATAGACTTAAATGCAACTTACCATTCACATTGAATGCACTTTAGGAAAGATAAAGTTTGAGGTAAATCTCTCACCACAAATTAAAAATTCTTGACCTTATCGGTTCATGGTTCACAGGAGAAAGAAAGCATATTTTAACTACTCGCTATTAAATTAAAGCATGCGATGAGCAATCGACATACGTTGTATATTCCTCTTCTGTTCACATGCTCCGCTTCGGGAAAGAATTTAAATATTTGTAATGTGTTCTTAATTTCTTTCTCTGTATAGGAGAGAAGAATTGAAAGATTTGACCAATATCAGTGTATACTGAACCTCACCAACGTAGATTATTCGTCGCACATTAAATGTTAAAATTTTGCCTTCGAGCGATGATCGGTGCTACAGGTTTTCGACGAGAATCACATGTTGATAAGAAAAAAGGACTGGCTACTCGCCGTCCGGTAGATATTTAAATATTACAATGATAGTGGTCAAATATAACGTTACAGTATTCGCATTGCTGGTGATAAAGTTGAATTTAATCGCATAAATTTTCATTTTCTATTTCCATAATTTTTTGCAAGATTGATCTTCTTAGAACTTTATTATAACTTTAGTTCTTTACGTTAGGTTGGAGCGACCAAGGGTCGCGGCGCAAAAGATCTGACCGTTACGTTGCTGCGTTATGTGCCTGCGTCATTTGTTTACGAAGCAGCGATTCATAGGCTTCAGAAAACTGTAATGCCGCCATATATCGATGTCTCGGGTTTAAATTTTACTCAAAGGTTGATAATATAATAGTATAATTTCTATTATTTTATTTATTTTGATTATTTTTGAACGTCATAGAGTCTGGACCGATCTCCTATGATTCTACTATCAAATGTAACAAATGGCGTACATTTTCATATCACGGTTTCAGGGGGTGAAAGATAAAATGTTCAGTTTTCCACTGCACTTTTCTGCTCAAGAGAAAATGTACGCCATAGTGCTGGAACCGATGGTGGCATCATAAACTATCGTTCTGAATCGGTTTGCTGCTGTTTCAAATCACGACACTTTTTTCCCCATGGGCTCATAGTCTAAAATGGAAAATATACCTGCTTCGGAATCTCTCCATATCACTTGATATTTAGCTTATAATGAACTTTTTGGACTGCACTGTATATTTGTATAATTATTTTTGAAAATAATTAAAAATACTTCCCAATCACGTGAAAAGTTGTAATCGAGAAAAAATGTGGAGGAATAATGGAAGCAGTAGAATAAAACATTTTCTATAGTTTACAAATCTATTGGATTCGGTTCGAAATAGAACTCCATAATCTATACCTGTTACAAGATGTTCTTTGTTCGTTTCTTTTTTTAACAAATTGTTCGAATGAACTGACGGCACATTTTAGATTAATGGAGTAACAAGATTGCTTTTTATCGATCAATTACAGAGTAGCAAGCGGGTCAGTTCGAACGGTATACAGGAGTCCTTTCGTTCTGCGAAAAATGTCGACTCCCAAGGGAATTTCAGGAAAATTCTCTGCGCTTAGTGAAATCTGTATGTGAGTGGAGAAGTAATGACCGAATAAATAAAGTCGGAATGTAGCGATCCTGCAGATGTGAGGATTTAGAAAAAGGAAATGTAATTATATAAGTTTGAAGAGTTACGTTGTGAGGCTAGCTTTTGTGGAATTTTTCTTTATTTTGGTTTATTAAAAAGCGACGAAACACATTTATCTTTCGAATAAAGGAAGATATTAAAGTGGAAACCCTTTTGGGAAGGGGAAGGAGTAATTTGGTTCATTGAAATAGAAAACTTTATTGAACAAATTGGAAATATTAATTCAAGCAGATAACAGCTACTGAACTCCTGAAAGGGTACAGTTGCCTCCAGCAAAGACTTGAAATTTCTTGTTGAATATTTTAACGTACACTTTTCTTTATCCTTTAATACAATATGATTTCGTGCTTTGATGGGAAAATTTATTTTGGATCAACAAATTCATTCACCAAGAGAAAAATAAATAAAATTTTAATTGAAGATAACTTTGCGTGCTACATATCTTACTCGTAATAGAAGTAAAATATCCTCAATAATGAAGAATATGCGAGATCAAGTATAAGAAAGACTTACAGGAACGAAACAAAACTAAATGCAGAATCCATGGGTTGTTGTTGAATAGAAAATACATTTTTGTTAAACTAAAGGTGGAAGCGAGAAAAAAAGACTGATGGATTTTGAAGTATTATCTAGTAGATAACACCAATTCTAGTTACAGTTTTTCGAATTAGACGAACTGTTTTCGAAGCATTCTACTTTAATGGAAAAATATACATGAAAATTCTAAATTTTTTTGATAATTATTCCAATATCCAAAATACCATCGTCAAAATGACAGAAGTTACATTTTAAATATTGAAATCATCATTAAAATTATTTTGAATTTTTATATATATTTTTTTATTGAAGTGGAATTTTTTAGGAACAGTAACAGTAACAGCTTCATTTGGGAGGGTAATTCGAGTAGATTTCACAAAGTAAGAGTCCACACAATAAGTTCAACCACTTCTAATACCTATCCCTTCCCCGGACCATCTCATTATTTTGGATAGTTAGATAGATAGATATATTTATTCCACAAAATCACAATATAAAGTACAAAGCATGTAAAAATTTAATAAAATACACAGTGATTTTAGCCTAAGCGTTGGAAATAACAAAAAAAGAGAAAAAAAAGTTTTAGTTGAAATTTGTCAGAAAAAATTCTGAGAAATTATAAAAAACATACTGATGTAGTAGTTGTTTAATTTTTCTTTTAAATTTTTTGTTTGTAAGATTTTTCAAATCTGAAGGTAAAGGGTTGTATACTTCAATACCTGAATATGAAGGGCCATTTCGAGTGCGACTATATTTTTTATAGTTCGGAGGTATTATGTCTTGTTTTCGAGTGGGATATTTATGTCTGTCATTTGGGGTAAGAAGTTCATTTTGATGCCTGTGAATTAATAAAAAAGTTTTGTAAATATAACTGTTTGTCATGGTCATTATTCTATTTTCTTCAAAGAATGGTCTACAAGAAGTTCTAGATTTCAAGTTGAAAAGCGCTCTAATTGCTCTATTTTGAGCCATAAATACGAAGCCTGCGGATACAGCAGTCCCCCAAAACTCAATACCATATTGCATTATACTATGAAATTGAGCAAAATAGACCATTTTTGCTACAAAAATGTTAGTATGTTGTTTTATTGCTCGCAATGCAAATACATATTTGCTAAGAGATTTATTCAGTTGATTTATATGAAAGTTCCAGTCAAGCTTGTTATCGATGTGTATGCCTAAGAATTTTATGTTGAGAGAAGAGGTGATAGTTTGTTGACCTATATTTATAGCAACTTCTTCAGAGTCTCGATATAGGTTAAAGGATATATTTTGAGTTTTGCCGATGTTCAATGCTAGTCTGTTAGCGAGAAACCAATCCGATACGCCTTGCATGACGGTAGTAGAAGAAAGTAATAAAGACTCTTTTTTTATTTCGCTGGTATCATCGGCAAAAAAAGAAAAATAAGCATTGGGAAAATGTACAACCAAATCATTGATATATACAGTGTGACCCATTTTTAATGGAAACACCCCCCTAAAATTTGAAGTTGTAAACAGATTCTAATAATTTTTTTTTGAAATGTCAAGTACTAAAAGGTCTACCTTGGGACAAAATTTGAAATGTTCATTCCAATTTTCAGGGCATACTACGATATTTTTTCTTAGTCGAAAATCGAGATTTCTTATTAGCGATTTTTTTAATGGAAAAATCACTACGCCACTGGATTCAGAGTACGTCTTAACAGGTGTGACCAAAATTTCATGGAAAAATATTCATTATTAACAAAGTTATGACAACTGAAAAATTCGAAAACTCACACAGCTAACAGTCACAAAAAACACCCTATATCAACAGATATAGCCAACGCAATATTGGTCCTTTCTTTTTTGAGGAAAACATAATGCGCAGAGGTTTCTAGAATTTTTAAACACATAGTTTTGGGATGCTATTCACGAGCTTCCAATCAATGAACGATCAAATTTAATTGTCCAGTTAGAATGTTAGATGGATGTTCAGTTCATTTTGCCAGAGCTGTGAGGCAATGGCTTAACGAACAATTTCCAAACCGATGGGTAGGCCGTGGTAGTAGAGTGGCCACCCAGATCTCCAGACCTCAAGTTTTGGGCTTTTTTCTCTGGGGAATTCTCACACAAAAGGTTTACAAAAACCGCTCAAGAGATAGAAATGAACATTGTGCAAGAATTCGACAGGTATGTGCAGATAATCAGGGCTATTCTGTAAGTAAAGTGGTTATCGTAGTTGTTAACCATAGCAACTCTGCTAACAACTTTCGATAATGACTTTAGTAACCACTTTCGAAATTTTGGTATTCTCTAATACACGGTTGGCAACTGTTGTTATGATAACAACCTTCAAGACCCAAACGTGAAAATGGACGTGACAGCGCCGCAAAATAGTTCTAATGTGCGCAAAATAGGTCTAGTCGTTTCTTTGCTTTGACAGAGTAAATAATTATAAACTTCAAATATCTTTGTGATTGTTTATTTTTTCGGTTAAGCTAAATTTAAATATATAGTTTACGATCAAAATCCTTTTGAAAAACAAATTGAAATAATTTAAAGACAAAATAAATGAAATTTCTAGCTGTATTGAAAAGGTATGATGGATTCTTATTAAGACACGTACAGTGGGATTTATGAAGAATGACCAGAAATTATAGTTCTCTATAACAGAAAATTACCTAAAATGGTCAACTAAAGTTCTCCTTGTTCTACTACCTAAAGCTAAAATGTTCACATTTTCTTGTCTCTGAATTGGGTCTGGAATGTTTATATTCTCTTCATCATCCGGGCCAGTGGCCCTAAATCATCCATGTGTATTAGCTTTGATTCATATATTGTGCAAAGCAGCACATGCATATACAATATAGAATAAATAAATAAAAACATTCCAATAAGTGTCTGACGCAAGTAGTTTTCGTTAACAACTCCTCTGGAGCAGTTGCCAGTGAACCACTTCTCATAGCCACTTGTCATTATGCATAGCAACTCTTATAGCGACTTCACTTCAATAGTGAATACCAATTTCGCGTTTAGCAACTGACCTTGAACATAACGACAATTTACAGTTGCTATCCATAACAACTTTGCTTAGTGAATAGCCCTGATTACCCCACAAGAACTAGGGAACGTAATCAGAAACATTCGTAAGCGCTACGACGAATGTATCGAAATACGTGGTGGATTAGTAGAGGCTTCTAGAATATGAGTTTGAATCAATTGTTGCACTGAATCGAAACATTTCAATAATTAGTTTTCATAGTTACGTTAATTAAAATTTTTTCCTTAATTATTAGTTGAAATGTGTGAATGTAATTCCATTATTTTCATTAAAAAAATTTACGCTATCTGTTTTTTTTTCATCTGGCGGCACTTTATTCAAAGATTACAGAATAAATATATATTCTGTAGTCTTTGCTTTATTGTTGAAATCATAAAAAATATTCTCATGGCTATATCTGTTGATATAGGGTGTTTTTTGTGACTGTTAGCTGTGTGAGTTTTCGAATTTTTGAGTTGTCATAACTTTGTTATTAATAAATTTTTTTTCATGAAACTTTGGTCACACCTGTTTAGAGGTACTCTGAATCCAGTGGCGTAGTGATTTTTTCAATAAAAAAATCGCTAATAAAAAATCTCGATTTTCGACTAAGAAAAAATATCGTAGTATGCCCTGAAAATTGGAATAAACATTTCAAATTTTGTCCCAAGGTAGACCTTTTAGTACTTGACATTTCAAAAAAAAATTATTAAAATCTGTTCACAATTCCAAATTTTAGGGGGGTGTTTCCATTAAAAGTGGGTCACACTGTATATATAAGAAATAATGTTGGTCCCAAGATAGACCCTTGAGGAACTCCGCATTGAACATCGACGCAGCTCGAGTAGTATTGAATGCACCTGTTATTGACGGTATGATTAATTCGTACGCACATTTTACGGTTCGATAAGTAGGACTCGAACCAATCATGTGGTGCACCTCTAATACAATAATAATACAACTTTTCCAATAACAATTTATGGTCAACGCAGTCAAAGGCCTTTGACAAGTAACAAAATATACCTAACGGAGTTGAGTTGAGCACTAAAGGAAAACTGCCAAACAAGCTCGTCCGTGTTTTGTGGTCAGTTTGTAGCTGACAGAAAAGAATTACAATTCTGTCAGCAAGGAATTTTAATTCAGAAGAGTCCTAATAGAATTGGAAGAAGACCATTATGGCAAATTTCGCACTATTTTTCATCGGTTGTTCAGTTCCTTTATCATATAGCTATTATTATTCTATAATGGAATCGGAGACAATTTAGTATGTATCTAATATCAGTGACTATATTATCCCTTCCAAAGCGCGATTGTTCCAAAAAGCAACGTAATTTAAACGTTATGGTCAGTATTTACAATATACACGAAAAATATGGAATAGCAACAACCGGCCAGCCAACTGTCGGAAAAACAGATTTATTTGTTTCCGTTTATTGTCTTTCGATGTACTGTTAATACGACAGTGTATCACGGTGGTCATGTGGTGACTTCCATAACAAAATACAATTTTGGCATTTGGTCAACATCGCCTGTGTTCAGTAAAGTTTAAAATTTGCCGATACCGCAGCTATCCTAACCGGACTTCAAGACTGTGGCTAAATGTCGTATTGATGATGGAAATGAAGCTGTGGCGTAATTAGCAACATAGGAGAGATATCCCAAGCACAGCCTGTATAACCGTAAAACGTTATTTTATTACGTTAATAGCATATAACAGTGTTTTACGTTATATTCTTCTTTTTCAAAATTTGACGTTGATAAGATTTTGAGTTCTGATTTTCATTTCATATCACTCAATTCTTCTGCTGGCACTGACAATGAATCTATAGATTTGTACAATAAGTATATTAAAAATACAAACTATAGAAAACATTTGAGCAAACTGATTCATGAAAAATCTACTCATAATAATAAATACACTGTGAGCCCTTCTCACTACAGAGACAAAAGTATATGTGGAATAGGTTAAGTCAAAATAGTGTTCACCTGAAAGAGGTGCCTTTATTTCGCTTTAACTACCGTAACACGCTAAACGTAGGGAAGACGTTCAACATAGTATGACATAGTCGGTGTTGTTTTTTTTAATGAAACACCCTGTATATTTGCATATTTTTGAAATCCTCTTGATGAACCGATTCCAACAAACTAAATAATGAATGGTTAATTATGAATTATACAGGGTGTAATTTTTATTTTTACAGTTATTAAACACATACATAAAATACCTGATGTATTTGATTTTAATACATTAAAATGAATGCTCAAAATGTTCTCCACCCAGTTGTTGGCAATAGCACAGTCTCCTATAGACCTCCTCCTTAACTTTGTTAAAAGTTTGAGGTGAAATATTCCGTATTTCTGTAGTTATCCTGTCTTTGAGGTCTACAATGCTAATTGGTTGTGTTGCATATACTTTGTTCTTGAGATAACCCCACAGAAAAAATCTAACGGCGTAAGGTCTGGCGATCTAGCTGGCCACTCAACAGTACCTCTTCGTCCAATTCATTTATTGGGGAAGATTTCATCTAAATAAGTTCTTACCATAGAAGCATAATGGAGTGTTGCCCCGTCTTGCTTGCACCAAACATTTTCATTCGGTAAGCTAGGATCTATTGCGTTGGGATATAATTTTGCCAACGCAGGAATAACTTCATATCTAAGCATGTTTAAATATTTCTCAGCTGTCAAATTTCCATCTATAAATATAGAACCAATAATATGGTCGCCTATGATACCGGCCCAAACGTTCACCTTTTGAGGGTATCTTTCGCAGAAATCCATTCTACGATCTGGATCGTCTTTTGTTAACTCCTGCACAAAAGTTAATTGGTAGGGATGAAGTTTTTCTTCATGAAGATATCTTAGAACAGTTGTATGACTAACATCATTTTCACGGGCAATTCGACGTGTACTTGAAGTTGGATTCTCTTCGACACTTAACAAAATATCCACTTTCATATAATCTTCAACGAATTGTGGTTTTCTTTTCAATGGTTTGACATGTCCAAGTTCTCAGAATTGTGCATGAATTTGAGACACAGTACTTTGTGAAATATCAGGCAAAATCTGTGATTAAATAAGTTTGCCAATTCAACTTGACTTCTGCAGTTATCCCCGTACTCGATCATCATTAAAATCTCAATTCGGTGAGTCTCAGTTAAATATTTCATTGTTATGTCGACAAGGGAAGAGTGTTTGACAAAGATTTTACTTTTTCAGTATAAACTGTCAACACATCAACAACTGACAGAATTGAAATCAATCCACATTATTTACCGATTTAAAACAATCCACATTATTTACCGATTTTGTCCAATTATTGGCGTTTTTAGGCAATTTTCAGGTATTTATGATAAAATTCATGGGCGTAGCAGGTTTTGTTTGATATACAAATACGTCTAATAATTAGTTAGTTTAGATTTTTGATAAATCCATATTTATAGCTAATTTAAAAAAGTACCAATATTTCAAGTGTAATAAATGATTAATTTTAAAATTTCACCCTGTATAATTCATAAATGACCATACATCATTTAGTTTGTTGGAATCGGTTCATTGAGAGGATTTCGAAAATATGCAAATATACAGGGTATTTCATTAAAAAAAAACAACACCAACTATGGCATACTTGCGTGAATCACCCTGTACATTTGAATTTATGTTTACATAACGCACAACTCAATTCAAAAGTTGACGTGTCTCGGCATTTTTTATAATTTTCTAAAATAATGACATAAAGAATTTTAATTCAAAAGTGGTTTCCACACTGTATAAGCCGTTTTTTTGAAAACAAATGTGAACAATTAATTAACTTATTCACTTTTGGGTTTTGTTATGATGAAAATTTTTTGTCAATTCCAAAAACCAATCAAATTTCTTCATTTTATATCATATGAACAGTCTCAGCCAATCATGTCAACATTACACTGAAAACAGACCATGGGCAATTTTCACACGTTGCCATGGATACATATTGATTTATTTCGATTTTAAAGTTTCAAATATTTAATATTTCGAAATGTCGCGATTTGGTTGTAATACTGAAACAAAAAATTTTCTATCCGAATAACCCTCGGACATTGATAAATGCTCAAAAATTTTATGACAACTTTCTCAAGCTTGTTGCTTATAGGCAACAAGCAACAAGCTTTCGAAATCTGTCATAAGATTTTTTCGAACAATTATCAATGTCCTTGGGTTATTACTACTGAAGATGAAATAGTTTATGTTTGTAGTTTATTATTATCATAGAAAATTGAAATTTCATTGAAAAAGTCGACAAAAGTAACTTTTTTTCGGTTTTCGGTCAAAAATGTCGAATACATTTTTGGAACTCGTAAATAGTATATACTGTGCTGTATAAATCCAGAATTCGTTTCGTTGATTAGATTGGTTCACCTATTCATGTGGAATATATAAATTACTGTTTTGGAATTAATATTTGCAACAATATGGCCAAACTAACGCAAACTCACATACTCCACAGCGTGTCAGCTTCACGATTTATATTCGAGTCACATAACTAGTCAGGCGACCAAATCAAATTTAATTCTACCAATCACAGTCCAAGAATATCAAGGCCGTGCTCCGGTTGAACCTAAACACCGGAAGTCAGAAATGTATATTTGATGTTGCCAAGTATCAATACCTAGTGCAAATATGGATGTCGAGAAAGTGGAGGATATAGTGAGATGAAATTTTAATCAATAAAATTATGAAATCTTAATTTATTGTAAAAATCGAAATTTTATGAATGACATTTTTAAAAGTCAATTGGCATGTTTGTTGAAATTGGAGGTTGGGTCGAAAAAATGGAAGAAGTGACAGTGATTGAGTGAGTTTGACAAGTGTTTTATCTCCAGATAACGAACCCTAAAATAATTTTTAAATATAAATTATCACCACAATTGGCGCCCAACGTGGGGCACTTGACTCAGTGACAGAAGCGGGTTATAATTAATAGAATAACATCTGAAGGATTTTTGGAAAATTTTACAATGAATGAAGAAAAAATTGACATTAATAATTGGACTATGGAAGAACTCAAAGAACTTTTAAAATCAAGAAACTTAGACACAAAAGTAAGTGAACAAACATTAGAACAAAGATTAACTACAGCCATGGAAGAGGAAAAAACAACAAGACAAGAAAGAGGAGATGGTATCATAAAAGAAGTATGCTATTACACCGAGTAAAAAACGAAATGAACTAAAGAATTAATGGAAGTGATGAGAACAATTATTTCCGACGTGAAAAGCACAAAGAAAGACATGAAGAGCACAAGAGAAGATATGAAGAGCACGAAGGAAGAGATAAAAAGTGCAAAGGTAGAAATCAATGAAAAGTTGGATAGACAAGAAGAGAAATTCGAAGAGCACTTAACAGAAATAAGAAGCTTAATTCAGGAAAGTACAGTTAGAAAACAGGAAATAAAAGATATGGTGAACAAGATGCGTGGAGAAGGACAAGAACATATAGAAAAGGTAGATAGAAACATTATAAAAACTAATAAAAGAATACAAGATGTAGAACAAGTTATAAAATTGAATATATCGATAGCAGAAGAAGTGAATCTGAAAACACAGAGAGAATTAATAAGGGAAATGGATGTAAAATTACAACAAATTGAAGAAAATAAGAACACACGGGACTTTGAAATTTTAGAAACGGAAATAAAAGAAGACTTTAAGAAGAAAATGATGAAATTGGAAAGGGAAATTCAAAACATGAAGAATAAAGCTCAACAAAACAATAACAATACACAAGGAATCAATTACATTTGCAGTTATGGAGAGAGTAGTTTGAAATTTGATGGAGACATACCTAAAATGCATCCAAAGGTTTTAATCAGAAGTCTTAAGATCAAATTAAGAGATATGTTTAATATTGAAGATTTGAAGGAAACAATCAGGTCTCATTTGAATAATCAACCATTGCTCTGGTTAACATGTAATGATACAATTATTAATGGTTTTAACGATTTTGAAAGAATATTCTCAAAACAGTATTGGAGGGAAACAGAACAAGGTTATGTTAGAGAAAAATTATATTTTGGGAAATTTTATTTTAGAAAAAGTAGCAACATGAGTAACTACGCACTCTCGATATTCTCTCAAGCTCAATATTTAGAACTCAGAATAAAAAATTATAATCAGATGTTGATAATTAGATGTTGATAATTAATAGTTTTAGGAACTTTATAAATTGGGGTGAACTTCTCCAAAAATATTTTGTTTGATTAAATGAAAAAAAGAAAAAAAAAATATAGTTTTGAAGAACTTTGGGGAAAGTTGAGATGAAATTTTAATCAATAAAATTATGAAATCCTAATTTATTGTAAAAATCAAAATTTTATGAATGACATTTTTGAAGGTCAATTGGCATGTTTGTCAAAATTGGAGGTTGGATCGAAAAAAAATGGAAGGAGTGACAGTGATTGAGTGAGATTGACTTGCGTGAAAAAAATTTAGGGGAGGTTTGGAAAATTCTATCACATTTGTACCATTTAAACTTTTCTTATTTCTTTAGATTCAACTTCAGAAATATATCACCAATCACGTCTCACTTCCAAAATTCATAACACAAAACTATAATACTCAAAAAAAGCTGAAAACTGTCAACTATCCGCCTTTGTATACTTCTCATATAATTCTGGAACCTCTCTACTGTCTTATAACATTTTTAGATGATTCTAGAGGCTCATGGACTCTTACATAGGCGCCAATATAGGTCTGAAGTAATATTGCTCCATCCTATTCGGTTATTAGTTATTTTTAAGCACGATGTAGGGAAATTCCTAGCTGCACTGCAGTTTCCAGCGTAGCCCTTTTTGCGCTAAGGATTGTAGTACCTGCCATACGGAATAAACTGCCAAGAAGTTTGTGTTTAAAAAAATTCATTCCAGTGCCAACAACACAGTAGGAACTAAAATATAAAAACACATTTTTGCTGTGGATACCGACGAAACATTGCAACATTTTATGAATAAGGTTCTGACCGGTAACGTCTAGACTAACAGATTTTTCTCTACCTTTATATAACGATGGAAGCTGAAATTAAATTTCGAAGTTAATTGGATTTCAGATATTTGGGATGTCGACTTTTGTGAGTAACTTGATCTTTTAATCGGAGGTGAGCTCAAGATCGTCGGTGACTGAAAAATTATTGAAATGAGTAACCTATAAGGCGGAAAACCAATCAGTTTTTTTCGAATCTGTGACAACATAGCAGACAAATTCATGAATCCGTGATATTTCCGGTAAATTGTAGCTAAAATGGTCCAGTTTTACTAACTAAATTTTCTTCCATGAATTTGCCTAACCCAATCCCAGATATTAGATAACTTTCCCATATTTCACAGGGTTAATTAGGCTTCTTAACCAAGTCGATTAATTTTTTTGGAGTATGATTTAAGAGTTGAGAACCTGATTGGAATTCAGTGAGGCAGTACGAAGTATATGATTCCATGTTTTACCATATCCTAGACACGTGATATCTTCCGACATCTAGGATAATTCAGACAACCCCCAAGTCCAAGTAGAACTACTGGACAACATTCCTCGATTAGCACAAGCTCTTTTCAAAATAAAATCCGATATTCCTGTGATATAAAGATTAATATTCAACGAACAAAATGTATATAGTGAAAAGGTATAAAAGATGATAAATATATAATTTTAAGATATAATTTTTTGCATACTTTTTTCCAATAAAAATATGTAGAAATTGATTTATTACCTTTTATTTATTATTTACAACCTTAACTCTTACCAAAGATTGAAAAAAATTCTGATTGAATATTTACGCAGGAAACCTTTTTTATTGCAAAACACTTCCCCTACACGTTGATATTTTTCATTCTTCTCCACCTTTCTCCCAGCGTGAAATATTAAAGAATTTCAAAAAAAAGATTATTTTTTTTATAATTTGGCAAATCGATGGACTGGTAAACTTTTTTTTATATTAATCTACATACTTCAAGATATTTATTTAAAAAAATCAGCCGTATTGCTTGTACTTTTGGTCTAAAATGACCCATACCGACTGGCCTATTTGCTATATGATCTATGATCCATCAAAAATGGATGAAGGAACACGAAGAAAGAGCGGCTTGGGCTTGTGGGCATCAAATCTCCACGATTTTATTATTAACACGTTTTTATTATCTTACCTGTATGACTCCCTTGGACTTGATTTTCTCCCACTTTGAACGCTCACATTAATTCGAAATTTTGCACAGTCGTCAAGGACCGATCAAAGATTACAGAATAGAAATATGAGATGTTTCACTCCAGGGCGGTTTGATTCAAGCTGTCCCAAACGGACGCCGCTCTCATAAATTATATTTACGACTCGCTTTTGTTGTCAATAACGAGACCGGTAGATACCAGAGAAGTTCGAAAAGCTTATTTTATTTTAAGCTATACAGGGGTAATTAGAGAAGAATATATTTGAATTGATAGGATTCTTTATCACAAAGGTTTATTTTTAAATGTGAATTATTTCGAAAAATATTCGGGATATAAATTTGAAAAGATGAGTAAAAAAATTTTAAAATGAATCAATTCACAGTTTTTATCCAGCATCTTAGTAATTTTTTGATACTTATTGATAATCCAGCAGATATTTATCACAAATTCAATTAAATATACTCATTAGCCACCAGAATAATAGGGCCACTAAATCTTCAATTTTGATCTTTAAATAACAGAGAAGAGAATAAAAAGAGAAGCAGCTGCAGGACTTCATTAAGAAAATTTATAAATGTGTTAAAATACTAATTTTGGAGTTTGGTTTATGTGTTAAATTCAATCTATTGTCTTTCAAATCTTTCAATATACATTTGAGAGCAAAATATATACGGGCTCTGGTGTAGAGACTTAGTTAATTCGTTCAAAAGGAACTGACCAATTCCCCTTTGGTTAGCTATAGAATTGAATTTTTCGATAAATATATTTTCCATCGCAACAACGTTCTCAACAATGTCCCTTGATGGTACACATAAGCCACTAAATTCATCCTTCTTTGTCGTGTGAGCTTTTAGTTTACAAAAAAAAGATGTAGCGACGTACTCTACCATCCAAGTCACCAGAGTCACCAGCAGCATCGGTGCTTTACGCGATAAATTCGAACGAGTGAAACATCTTATATTTTATTCTGTAATCTTTGGTAATAGGGCCACTAAATCTTAAATTTTGATCTTCAAATAACGCGTATTTTTTGCATTGACAAGGTTGAAACAGTGAAAGGAGAAGCAGCTGCAGGATATCTTTATTAAAAAATTTTAGAAATGTTGTAAAATACTAAGTTTGGAGTTTGGTTGATAGGTTAAATTTAATCTATTGTCTTTCAAATCTTTCAATATACATTTGAGAGTAAAATATATACGGACTCTAGTATAGAGACTTGCATTATAGGTATGATGAAAAGAAAATTTAGTAGATTCGTTCAAAGGGAGCTGACCAATTCCCCATTGGTTAGCTATATAATTGAATTTTTGTGTTTTCTTGCTTGATGTACTTGTTTATATAATATCCTTATTATAAAGATAAAGCTGTAATTTTGTATTAGCAAATATTACAAAGTATTTAGTGTTTAAGCTTTGCTATTAAAGAGAAAAATATTAATATGACTTTTTGCTCATTTCAACAATTAATTAATATTTTCAAAAAATCTATACAACATAAATATGAAACACGAACAACCAATAAACACCGTCTTAAAATAACAGCGCTCGACGGGCGACGTCCCGTATAATATGCCAAATTAAATGCAAGTGAGGACGTACTGTACCATCCAAGTCACCAGCGGCATCAGTGCTTTATGCGATAAATTCGAACCAGTGAAACATCTTATATTTTTATTCTGTTATCTTTGGACCGATGACTATCCAAGTACAATATAGGATGTTCTGCATAACAAAACATAACTTTGATCTGGCAGCGAGTTTAAAATAAACGCATGAAAAAACACACCTTAAAGTAAATCTCACTAAAAAGTAAATATAAATGAATTGTAGTTTGAAAAAAAACTAAAATACACGCTCTATAGGTAATCGTGTTTAAAAGTGAAGCATAATATCCAATTTGAAAATTAAATGTTCAACGGGAAAATTAACCTCGTGGTTATAGCGTGGGATACTCAATTTCAATTATTATTATTTCTAACTAGTACTATTGCGAAATGCAAAGTTTGTGTATAAATGTGGTACAAAGCACTCCACGCTCTCACCATATTGACATTTATTTTCTCGTTATACATTTAATTTTTAAATTGAAAATATTTTTTTTTATTGGTGAACCATTTTACCGGGCGTACATGAACTGCGGACCAAAAACCATAAATGATTTTTAAAATTTGTCATGTGTTTTTAATGACCCATGAATTGCGGACCAAGTCGAAAGGGCAACCTGAAATCTACCTGCCCACTAATTGGGAAAAACCTATACTTTTATTATACGCTATCAATAACTAATCTACCTGAATGAATATTTAAAATATCCAAAACTTCATTATTTAACTGAATGTCTTGTCGTCAGCATCAAATAAATATGTCGGTATTTGAGTGTTTAAGTAAACGAGGAAAACCTTTGTTAGTGTTCCAAAACGCAAAATTTTCTTTCAAGAAAACATTGAAAAGCGGAGAGAAGTTTTGGACGTGTACCTTCAAAAACTGTACTGCTAAAATTTTCACGGTGCGCGAAGAGAACGTTCTTTCAAGGAGTACACTGAACCACAACCATACGGTGGATATTAAAAAACATAATCGACAAGTGATTTCGAATAGTGTTAAACGTAAGGCAGCAGAAGATTTATCGGAAAAACCTTCAAAAATTTTACATTCGTCGTTCAGACAAAATCCAGGGAATATGTCAACCATCACAGCAAGAGATGTCAACTACATACGAAATAATATTTACTGCCTTAAGCGCAAAAACCAACCACGATTACCGAAAAGCCTAAGTGAAACAATAGCCATTTTGGGAGAAACCGACGTAAAGAGTACGGAAGGTGAGAAGTTTTTATTTGTGAACAATTTAGAGAAGAAAATTGTGGTGTTTTCTACAGAAAGTAACATGACTGCATTATGTAACACAGATAAAATATATTTGGATGGCACGTTTTCCTACTGTGTCAAATATTTTCTGCAATTATTCACAATTCATATAGAGCGAAATGGCTATTACATTCCTATAGCATTTTGTTTGCTTCCAGACAAAAAAGAATGCACGTATAAATTTTTGTTTGATCTTCTCTGTGAAAGGTGCAATACAATTAATTTACAACTTAAGCCTAAAATAGTGACAGCAGACTTTGAACAAGCTATACATAGCGCAGTGGCTGCGACATGGAATGAGTCAAAAATCATTGGATGCCGGTTTCACTTGGGACAGGCCTGGTTTAGAAAACTACAAAGCATTGGTTTAACAAAGGAATATAAAGATGAAAGTAGTGTAATAGGGAAATGGTTACAATATAGTTTTGGATTGCCGTTCTTGAATCCAAGTGAAGTAGGAGATTGCTTCTCATTTGATTTGATGGAAGAAATGCCGAACGACGAACGTGTTAGGACATTCGCCGATTACTTGGTAGATTTTTATATTGGCGGAGATGCAAGATTTCCTCCAGAAATGTGGGCTGAAATGACAGACAGCATACAGAGAACAACAAATGCATGCGAAAGTTTCCATTCGAAGTTTAACGAAAATTTTCATTCTTCCCATCCAACAATATTCAACTTTTTAAATATATTAAAACAGTTTCAAACAGATACGATTATTAAACTTCGATCTGTCTCCGATAAACCTAGAATACGCGATACTAAAGTCAGAAAGCGACAAGATTTTTTAACTACCAAAATTTTTCAATATGAACATAAAGAAATTACTAGATATAATTACGTGAAATGTTTGTCCTATATGTATAAAGTAAATAATAAATAAATCTTGGATTTATTAGTACCTACATCAACATATTAATTATACATTTCCTATATCCCATATATTGTATAGACTATAGTATTTTAGTTGATTAATAAACATATTATAAGCAAAATGTATTTCTTTAAAAACTTATAATTTTCTTATTCAAAATAAAAAAATATTGAAATGATAATGGTTTACTATTCCCTAATTTTTACACCTTACCTTTACCCTAGTTGTATAAACTTAAACTTAGTCCGCAATTCATGGTTTTTAAAAGAGGGGTCTTCTTGGTTTGGTCCGCAGTTCGAGTACGGAATTATTAAAATCAGGTAATCGGTCCGCAATTCGAGGCCGCCGATTTTACCTATTTAAAGCACGCCTCAGCGTGTTTAAATCGAACTTTAAAACACGCGCGTAGGAGTAGTTTGTAACGTCAAAACCTTTATTCGAACAATATTTAGCAATTTGAATTTTATGAATGAAAATGGAGAGTACAGTTGGTATTGATTGAGATATTAATATTTAGATTTTTCAAATCGGAGAAATAGTTATTTATGATATAAGTGTTAAAAGTACATTTTTAAGGCACGCATGTGAAGGTTTGCAGAATGAGCGAAGCGAATTCTGCAATTCACATGAGTGCCTTAAAAGGTACTTTTAACACGTATATCATACAATATTTTTTCTACAAACGTTCAAAAAATGCAATAATACAGTTCGAATTAAATTTTAAAAACCTTTATTAATACATCCAAAGGAGATAATTTTAAATTATTTAAATTTAAATTCCATTTTTTCTGCGCATCATTCCTCCTTATCCACGGAAAATGGTAAAACAGCAGTGCAGGAAATTAATTCGTCAAATTGCACAAATTGTACTATTAATATTAATGTTAATAAATAAAATCTAAATATTTTGACGTTTGCTTTCAAAATTTGACAATTCACTTTTACCAGCAGTGCCATAATAGTTATTTATGTAATAAGGATCATAAAGACGATCATTATGGTACAAGTCGTGAATGTTATCGGGCGAGGCGTAGCCGAGTCCGATAACACGGCGTGTGCCATAATGCCAACAACCAAACAGGATTACAAGTTTGCCAACAATCATCAACTACTGATGTAAAAACTGTAGAATCCATTGGAATTAATACTACAAATTGTAGTAATTGTTCTTTTACCATTTATAATAAATAGTTTTGTACATAGTTATGCATTTTGAATAAACTTTTTTGATCAAACCATTACCATGTTTTCCTTATAGAATTTCATTATGGTACTTAGTCTCATAATGAGCTTTCTTATGTCATCAAAATTGAGTGACATAACGTTGTCATTATGACATGCCATCAGATAAACATTTTAAGGCACTCAGTGTCTTAAAGTGACATTTTCAACACGTTTGTAGAAAAATGGTATTTAAATTAATATTATTAATATTCTCAGATCTCAATAAGGTTGTTTTCATTTCCATGACGACGCAAGGTATACTTATGTAGCATCACGAATTCAACTATTTTACCTACGACCTCCCCTGTAATCAGTCAATAACACAAAGTCGGTATCAATGTAATGATGTCTATTACGCACTGTAAAAAAAACGCACAGCTGTAAAGTAAATCGCACGGCTTCCCTAGCAACATCGTAGCAACTGTTAATAGACGTCGCCATTTTATTCAAAATTAACTATTTGAAAACATTCGATATAGCCACGTTTAACTAGGAAAAGCACAAAGGGCTAAAATTATGTATTGATTATAATTGAAAAGTGGACTTTTGATTATCAACAATATATTAATGATGATTAAGCGTTAGTTCTTCAATGTGCTTCTTTCATTGGTAATAGAGTAATAGAGATGGAGTTTACCAAGCACCTCTAATTATGTAACTGTTACTTTTTATGCTTCTTATAAAAAATACAAGTACAAGTAGGTCGTAGGTAAAGTATAGTACGTAACTCGTGTTGTAAAACATTTTACGCACGAACTTTTCCATTCGTGCGTAAAATTTTTCTTACCACACACGTTACGTAATATACTATTACATCATTAGTTATTATTTCCATTCCTTGTTGTTGAAAAATCGCCCGTGTTTTGAAGATCTTGATATCCACTTATAATTTAAAATACTATTTTCCTTTCCATTTCCATCACGTTTAGAGCGTGTTTGTCAGTTTTCTTTAAACAACATCTACATTCTCTATGGTTAACGGACCCTGTCCTAGGCCATCCTCTCAAACACACTCATTGGCGAAGAAACTCCATTTTCACATTACATCAAAACTTTCCTTCTCTCTCATAAATATTTCCAAAATGATAATTTCTTTGATGATCGATATTTTTAATTTTCTCCCTTATGTCTTGGAATGAAACTTCCGCGCATAATTAACCGGAAATCATAATCAAACAATTTCCTTTCAAAACGTCAACCCTGGAAATAACTCTATCATCAATGCCTAAAACAGACATCTTTTTGGTCTCGCAGCAGCATCCACATTGCCAGCATCAAAACTCGGAAAATCTGTCATGTTAGTCGAGTGGGGTCCCCAGAAGTAGCACTACAATGGATACAGTAACAATAACAAATGATAAATCCTTCCCAGACAGCGTTGTAACTCACCTATTTGTCATTTATTATCTGCTAATGACAGATTAATCTTGATGAAACAATTGGTGTCACTGTTTTAGCCTACTAGATGCGCTGGATATACAGTAGACAACTGATTACGGTCGAAGACCATGAGGAAAATCCATTTAATGGGTTAAGATATTCCAAAGCATAATTGAATTATTCTTAATGCAACTATTTAAACAGAATGAAGCGTATATTTCCAGGATATTCCGACTACAAGGTGATTTACGACGAGTACACATTATTCGTTCTAAATGTAATGTATATGTTACAGGGTGGTCCGTAAGTAATGGTCCAGAGTGGATTCTTCGCCTAAAAATATTATAATCTGACGCAACTTCTTTCAATAAAATATCGATGATGGAAAAAATACAGGGTGGCAAAATTGAAATATCAAAAATGTTTTTTTTCACTAAATTGGAAGATTTTGGAGATACAAACGTGAAAATTTGGAGATAGAGGTCTTAAGACCTGGAAAATCATAAAATGTTATTCATTTTGATGTATTTCCTAGAGGGTGCCACAAAAGCTATAAAATTGGTATAACTGTGCGATTAACTTATTTGTCGTCTACGGTATCCCTTTATATATTGGAAAATATCAAAACGTACGTATCGTTGGTTGTTACCTATTATTTATTTAAAAATAATAAGGCAAGATAAATTGCAACGGCGACTCAATGTGGAGAGCACCTCAGGTGTGAATTCGGAGACCAAACTAATATCAGTTCAGGGAGTAGTCTTACCGGTTCGCGGGTAATCCTACTTTATTTAAGTTATTGAAGTTGTATTGAAGTTAATGAGATAATAAATGAAGTTAAGAAACCAAATGAATTTAATAAGTTAATAAATCAAGTTAAATGTAATTAAAGTTAATCAACAAAGGTAAGTGGGCGCCACCCTGAATAATATTAGTCGACTTGTTTTCCACCTCACCACTCTCTATCAACAAACCTGGAAATGTTGGAAGGGAAGGAATATGAACAACGTTGTTAAATTTACAAGTTGTATAATGATTAAAAAAAAATATCACAGGAAAATATAAAAAAAAATGCTGGTTTTTTTTGTGTTGAAGCACGTTGGTTTTAAAATTAGTTCACTGGTTACTTCCCTTGAATTTCCACGTGTCTGATGGCAGGTACAAAGTTCCAGACTGTTTTGTGGTCTCAGGTATGTCTCAGGTAACTCAGGTAACTTCAGGTACAAATTCTCAGGCAAGTCCAGGTACTTAGTAAGTCTCAGGTACTAAGTAAGTCTCAGGTAACTTCAGGTACTCAGTAAGTGCTAAGAAAGATACATTGTATCAGAAATAGTTACAATCTTTTTCATGTAAAATTCAGGATATCTGCAGTAATTCGTTTTTACAAGTGTTTAAGAAATTCATTTAAGAACGTGGTTCATAAAAAAAATATATCCTGTATTTTACTATAAAAAAAACAAAAGAAGCAATGAAGAAATGTGATATGGTATTATTAATTATTAGGGAAATCTTATTTATTTCCATTCATCAAAGAAACAATATCTAAATAATATAAAAACTCAATTTTATTACTTATTTCAATCACAGAAGGTGATAAAAAAATGTAATGAAAAAATGTAATCCGGAAATATAATATTCTAAGTTGGTATTTAGATTGAATTAATTAGTTAACTGAATATACATATTTTAAAGACTTCAACTATATACATGTGAACCTTTTATCACCTGTATAAGAAAAACTAGAAAAAGGAAAAGAACAAGATAAAAAAAATATCATTGTATGTGTGTATCTGACGCTTATCACTAGAAGGGAAAAATATAAAAGCGAAAATCATAAGAGGAAAAGCATAGACTTAAATGCAACTTACCATTCACATTGAATGCACTTTAGGAAAGATAAAGTTTGAGGTAAATCTCTCACCACAAATTAAAAATTCTTGACCTTATCGGTTCATGGTTCACAGGAGAAAGAAAGCTTATTTTAACTACTCGCTATTAAATTGAACCATGCGATGAGCAATCGACATACGTTGTATATTCCTCTCCTGTTCACATGCTCCGCTTCGAGAAAGAATTTAAATATTCGTAGTGTGTTCTTAATTTCTTTCTCTGTATAGGAGAGAAGAATTGAAATATTTGACTAATATCCGTGTATACTGAACCTCACCAACGTAGATTATTCGTCGCACATTAAATGTAAAAATTTTGCCTTTTGAAGCGATCGGTGCTACAGGTTTTCGACGAGAATCACATGTTGATAAGAAAAAAGGACTGGCTACTCGCCGTCCGGTAGATATTTAAATATTACAATGATAGTGGTCAAATATAACGTTACATGGTCTCAAAAGTAACTGGTTTTCGAAAAATTCGCATTTATAAACCCCTCTTGCTAATTTTCATTCCATTTATTATGTCTGTAGCACGGGCAACATTTGAAAAAATAAATCTGTACTTGATATACTCCTACATTCTAGTAGAATTAATCGAACTGAAGAAATTGTTAATAGACTTTATTAGCACGTGCTGTTACAAAACCTTTTCATCGCCCAAAATCGTAAATCAATAAGAAATCATTCATTGATAGTGGTCATTACTGAATGATTTTGTGTATATGTACACACCTTACAAATGCACAGTCGACAAAAAAGGTACATACATATTTCATAATTGGATAGATTTATCTGGAATTTTATTAAATTAATGTTCCAGAGAAATTCACCACAACGAAATAGCACGTAATAAAGCTGCCGTGTATCGCGCAGTGATATTGCCACTATTTTATGTGCTATTGTCCCTCGACTCCCTTGAGATCATATTAGATGATTATACGCACCCAAAACAATAACAATTGCGGTTATGGTTTATTACTGAATACCCGAATTTGGCAACAGTCAATATACATTGTCATCCTAACAGCTTCATTATTACGTTTACACACAAATTTACAGGTTCGATATCAAAATTGCCTTATCGGTGTTAATTTCTACCACTGACAGGGATCCTGCATATGCATGAGCGTAATATACGATGATAATATTCAAATTAACATTCAACATTTTCTATTATTGTATCAGTCTGTTATGAACAGTTTGTTGATTGTTTTTAAGTCAATAACACTTCAATCAAAAATGTGTCAGTCGTATAAGATTCAGCAAAGGCTTGGTCAAAGTGGAGTGCATGTTAGAAAGTGCCGTTTTTAACGATAGTAACTTTTGAAACATATACAGGGTTTACCAACCTTACGACAAATTTCGGTATATGGTTTATTTTAAGAGATATAAAAAAAATGTTATCAACAAAAATAGAAGATGTGTTGAAGGTCCATATTTTGAAATTATACTGAATTATACAGGGTGCTGCATAACTCCGTTACAAATCAACCATATGATTCTTTAAATGGGAACCCCTGTATATTATACCGAATTCGGATTGGTTACATTTTTTTGAAGCTTTTGATATGGTTTTGCCACGTTATACAGAGTCCTTCCAAAGATATGGACACGTTTATGTGAAAATCGTAGGTAAATCAACGCTCTGTAGCTTGTTGTACATTGAAGGAAAAAAATGAATTTTGCCAAACAGAGTTTTGTAATATGATGCAATATCTCGGTACCCTATTAAATTCCAATTATATTCTTTCTTGTATACAGGGCGAACGGAAACTCGAACCTGTCATTTTCTTTCTTCTTTCAAATGGAACACCCTATATTTTATGGCAAACATGGAATCTTCGATTATGTAACTTCAATTTTTGTCAAGCATTCCCTATACCCAAAGTTTATAAAAACAGAGTTATTTTGTAATATCTATTGTAAAATATAATTACTTACCTATTATGTGAAAGCATTAAAAGTTGTAAGTAACAAAAAATCCTAATTAATAATAAATTTTAATGAACAATTCTTTCTAAACAAAACTAGCCACCAAAAGTATAATTCCAACCGTAATATTGAACCAAAGGTTCAAAATGTTCACCGTGAACATCAATGCAATGCTGCAGAATAGTTCAAATGCTTGACTAACATTTCTCAGCATATCAACGTTAGCAGATCGAAATGCCGCACTAATTATCTCTTTCATGTCATCTCTAATAGCCGGGGGATTTTATAAACAAATTCCTCACAAGACCCGAAAAAAATAAATATACTTTTGTTAAATCGGGTGACCGAGCTGGCCAATCAGTTGGGCCCCTCTTACAGCATTGTATTGATGTTAACGGTGAACACTTTGAACCTTCAGTTTAATATTACGGTTAGAATTATACTTTTGGTAGCTAGTTTTGTTTAGAATGAATTATTCATTGAAATCTATCATTAATCAGGATTTTTTGTTACTTACAACGTTTATTGCTTTCACAATAGGTCAATAATTATAGTTTACAATAAATATTACAAAATACCTCTGTTTTTATAAACTTTGGTTAACAAAAATTAAAGTTACATGATCGAAGGCTCTATTTTTGATATTTTTGCTATAAAATACAGGGTGTTCCATTTGAAAGAAGAAAGAAAATGACAGGTTCGAGTTTCCGTTCACCCTGTATATAAGAAATTTAATAGGACATGGAGATATTGCATCATGTTACAAAAATCTGTACGTACAATAAGCTACAGAGCGTTGATTTACCTACGATTTTCACATAAACGTGTCCACATCTTTTGAAGGACTCTGTATAACGTGGCAAAACCTCATATCAAAAGCTTCAAAAAAATGTAACCAATCCGAATTCGGTATGATATACAGGGGTTACCATTTGAAAAATCATATGTTTGGTTTGTAACGGAGCTATGCAGCACTCTGTATAGTTCGATATAATTTCAAAATATGGACCTTCAACAGATCCACTATTTTGTTAATAATATTTTCTGATATCTCCTAAAATAAACCATATACCGAAGTTTGTCGTAAGATTGGTACACCCTGTATAAAGCCGGCAGAGCTCATAGAAACTGACGGAGTAGGGAAGATGGGCTCAGGTCCACAGCACTCAAATAATCTTGAGTATCAATTCTCCTACTACCAGAGGTACATACCTGGAGTTATGTTGCTGGTAATTGTCATGAAGGTTGTTCCATCAAACGCTTCCTCGATATCCATGAATACACCCAGGGCGGATTCTTTATTATCCAAGGAATTTTTCAATTCTGCTTACCCCTTGGTGAAGGGCCGAATCAGTGGACCTACCCAGAGTATATGCATGCTGGTTTGGATAAAGTGGGTCTTGAACTAGCACTTCATCCCTTATATACTCATGCATGTAGTAGAGTATGTCCACGACTTGAACGTGAGCGCCTTAGTGTTGCTGCTGGAGGCGGCGAAGATGGTCTTGTTCATTTTCTTCTTCCCTGTGCTGCAGCCACCCTTGCCTGCCTTGCTTTCTTCCTCCTTTTGGCCGCGGCTCTGCAAATGCGGTTATTTTTCCAGCAAATACATTTAATAAGTTCCAGAGATTGACAAAGGCGTTCTCTCGTTAAAGACCTTATTATTCAGTAGCAGAATTCTACAATCCACCTCAGACTTTCGAGATACATTGGCATAATTTGATATTTGGTATGGTGTACTATATGATATGGTTGGTTGCTTATGGCAGACGCCGCATTATCAGAGGAAGGTTGATTACAATAGGATTTTGCCCGGTTCCCAAAGGAGATCGTTCACAACCGCATATCACCTGCGTCCCTTAGGCTGACAGAAGGATTTCTTACACCTAAGCTTGGATAGGCTGGTTCGCAGTGGCAGACTTCGCAAGCACAAGTCTCTATTCATCCGCAATCAACCACTGGGACTGGATATGCTTTCCTAATCTAAGGATGAGAAGGTCTGATTTCATAGTCGTAGACAAATGAATTTTTCGGTTAGATTGATAATTGTTGATCAACTAGGGTCCTAGAATGGCAATTTCTACTCGAGGATTTGACCTTTCCCACTCTGATCCTTAAATGTATAGTCGTTTCCCACTCTGATCCTTAAATGTATAGTCGCGTGATCCTTCTTTGTTACTTTTTCCATAGGGAATATTATGTTTGGGATTTTTCTCTGAATTTGTTTCCTGATTACTTCAACAAAATGATAAAACAACTGCAATGCACAAATTGGTTTCTAATTTTATTGGGGTAGAATGATATTCCAGCACGCCCGATCCCAGGTGTATATAGAAACATTTCAACCATAATTGCATGAAATAACCCTATAAGAATATCATATAAAGTAATTATCCGTGCTCGATATGTTAACAACAATCATTGACATGGCATTGACAGCTGGCAGGGTCCTCCCCTTTTAGACAGAACAACGCTTCGCAGCTATGTAGATGTTGACCTGAATAAATATTAAAATTAAAAGTAGTTTTACTGAATTAAATATGTCTAATAAATAATATAAGAACAAGACACGCATTAGGTGAGTGAAATTTAAAAAAATGGGAACGGGAACGGAAACGATTATGAATCACGCAGGTTCCGGTGTTCAGAATTTCTTTGGCAGTTGAAAGCATGAGTTTGAGCTGAGATGCTCAAACAGAATATAGACTTGGCAGTATCTTCAAGCCTAAAGGGACAGATCTGATTTTATGCGGATGCTCTGCAAATGTGAAGTAGCTCATTTTACTAATTTTCACTTTAGGTGTTCCTATTGAGGCTTATACATAGTATGATGAATAAAGCATCTAGAGTTGCGGAGGTTTTTATATTTAGTCAGTCAAGTGCATTAAAAGGGCCGGTATTATAATGTCAAGTTGACCGAAGGTTGAGTCATAACCTGGGGTCAAACTGCAATATCCGTATTATTGTAACATGCTGTTCAGCTGTTACGTTTTTCGTCTGAAAAACTATTTCATTTAGTGAATTTTTTGGCTC